>JAJEJO010052919.1:0-19665 GCA_020662805.1 Glaucomys volans
TAGTTTTCATCATAGAGGTCTTTCACCTCTTTTGTTAGATTGATTCCCAGGTATTTTATTTTATTTGAGGTTATTGTGAATGGGGTAGTTTTCCTAATTTCTTTTGCAGTGGATTCATTGCTTATATATAGAAATGCATTTGATTTTGGGGTATTGATTTTATATCCTGCTACTTTGCTGAATTAATTTAAGAGTTTTAGAAGTTTCCTGGTGGAATTTTTTGAATCCTGTAAATATAGAATCATGTCGTCAGCACATAGGGATAGTTTGAGTTTTTCTTTTCCTATTAATAGACCTTTAATTTCTTTTGTCTGTATGATTGTTCTGGCTAGAGTTTCAAGGATGATGTTGAATAGAAGTGGTGAAAGAGGGCGACCCTGTTGTGTTCCAGCTTTCAGAGGGAATACTTTTAATTTTTATCCATTTGGAATGATGCTGGCTTGGTCTCAGCATAGATACCTTTAAAATGTTGAGATGTGTTCCTGCTATCCCTAGTTTTTCTAGTGTTTTGAACAAGAAGAGGTGCTGTGTTTTGTCAAATGCTTTTTTTGGGTGTCTATGGAGATAATTATATGATTCTTAACTTTAAGTCTATTGATGTGATGAATTACATTTATTAGTTTCTGTAGGTTGAACCAAACTTGCATCTCTGGGATGAAACCCACTTGATTGTGGTACAACTTTTTAATGTGTTTTTGTATGCAATTTGCCAGAATTTTATTGAGGATTTTTATATCTATCAGGTATATTGGGCTGAAGTTTTCTTTCCTTGATGTGTCTTTGGTTTTGGTATCAGGGGGATACAAGCCTCATAGAATGAGTTTGGAAGGGTTCCCTCCTTTTCTATTTCATGGAATAATTTGAGGAGTATTGGTGTTAATTCTTCTTTGAACGTCTTGTAGAACTTGGCTGAGAATTCATCTGGTCCTGGGCTTTTCTTCGTTGGTAGGCAGGCTTTTGATGGCATTTTCTATTTCACTGCTTGAAATGGATCTGTTTAAATTGTATATGTTTCTGCTTCAGTTTGGGTAGATCATATGTCTCTAGAAATTTGTCTATGTCTTTGAGATTTTGTATTTTATTTGAATATTAATTTTCAAAATAGTTTCTAATTCTCTTCTGTATTTCAGTGGTGTCCATTGTGATATTTCCTTTTTCATAACAAATTTTAGTAATTTGAATTTTCTCTCTCCTTCTCTTTGTTAGTGTGGCTAAGAGTTTATCAATTTTATTTATTTTTTGAAAGAACCAACTTTTTGTTTTGTCAATTTTTGAGTTATTTATTTTGTTTCAATTTCTTTGATTTCAGTTCTGATTTTAATTCCTTCCTGTCTTCTGCTGCTTTTGGTATTGATTTGTCCTTCTTTTTCTAGGGCTTTGAGATGTAATGTTAGGCCATTTACTTGTTGACTTTTTATTCTTTTAATGTACTGTCTTCATAGTGTCACAGAGATTTTGTTATGTTGTATCAATGTTCTCATTTACCTCTAAATATTTTTTTATTTCTTCCCTGATTTCTTCTGCTCTCCATTCATCATTCAATAGCATGCTAGTTAGTCTCCAGGTGTTGGAGTAGCTTCTATTTTTAACTTTGTTATTGATTTCTAGTTTTATTCCATTGTGATCTGATAGAATTCAGGGTAGTTTTTCTTTTTTTTTCTTTTTCTTTTTTTTTGCTTTGTGGCATAACATGTGGTCTATTTTAAAGAAGGATCCAGATGCTGCTGAGAAAAAAGGGTATTCACTCATTGATGGATGGAATATTCTACATATGTCTGCTAAGTCTAAATTATTGATTATATTATTGAGTTCTATAGTTTTTTTGTTTAGTTTTTGTTTGGAAGATCTATCCAGTGGTGAGAGAGGTATGTTAAAGTCACCCAGTATTATTGTGTTGTGGTCTATTTGATTCTTGAAATTGAGAAGGGTTTGTTTGATGTACATTGATGCTCCATTGTTTGGGGCATATATTTTTATGATTGTTATGTCTTATCTATGTATGAGTCCCTTAAACAGTATGGAATGTCCTTTACTCCTTCTGACTAACTTTGGTTTGAAGTCCACTTTATCTGATACGAGAATGGAAACTCCTGCTTTTTTACTGAGTCTGTATATGTGATATGTTTTTTTCCCATCCTTTCACCTTCAGTCTAGGGATCTCTTTTCCTACGAGGTGAGTCTCTTGAAGGCAGCATATTGTTGGGTCTTTTTAAAAAATCCAATCTGCCAGTCTTTGTCTTTTGATTAATGAGTTTAGGCCATTAACATTCAGAGTTATTATTGAGATATGATTTGTATTCCTGGTCATTTTGGTTTATTTTGGTTTTTCACTTGACTTAGTTTCTCCTTTGATTGACTATTCCTTTTATGCAGTTCCTCCTTTTGGTGGTTTTCCTTTTTGTTTTTTTCATTTCCTCCTCATGGAATATTTTGCTGAAAATGTTATCTAATGCAGGCTTTCTAGTTTTGAATTCTTTTAACTTTTGTTTACCATGGAAGGTTTTTATTTCATCTTCAAATCTGAAGCTTAATTTTGCTGGATATAAAATTCTTGGTTGGATGTTGGTAGAGTGACTGCCTCGAAAGCATAAGGTCCTGGGTTCAATCCCCAGCACTGCAAAAAACAACAACAACAACAAACAAAAACAAAACAAAAACAAAACAAAACAAAACAAAACAAAAACAACTGGGTTGACATCCATTTTCTTTCAGATTTGATGTATGTTGTTGTTCTGGGACCTCCTGACGTTGAGGGTCTGGGTTGAGAAATCAGCTGAAATCCAAATTTGTTTCCCCCTACATGTAATTTGATTTTTTTTTCTCTCACAGCCTTTAAAATTTTATCCTTATTCTGTATGTTCTCATTATAATGTGCTTTGTTGTGGGTCTGCTGTAATTGTGTATGTTTGGGGTCCTATAAGCCTCTTGTAGTTGATTTTCTATTTCATTCCTCAAGTTTGGGAAAATTTCTGATATTATTTCATTGAATAGATTGTGCATTCCTTTGATTTGTATCTCTGTGCCTTCATCTATCCCAATAATTCTTAAATTTGGTATTTTTATGTTATCCCATAATTCTTGGAGGTTCTGTTCGTGATTTCTTACCATCTTCTCTGTGTGGTCAACTTTATTTTCAAGATGAAATATTTTATCTTTATTGTCTGAGATTCTGTCTTCCAAGTGACCAGTCTGTTGGTGACTCATTCTATTGAGTTTTTAATTTGGTTTATTACTTTCTTCATTTCTAGGATTTCTGATGTTTTTTTTTTTTCAGAATTTCTATCTGTTGAAATAATCTTTTGCTTCCTGTATTTGCTCTTTTAATTCTTTATAGAACTCATCTTCTTGTTGCCTGCATTTGCTCTCTTACATCATCCTTTATTTTGCAGATCATTTTAATTATGTATATTTTGAACTCTATCTCTGACAATTCTGCTGTGCTGTCAATGGATTCTGCTAATAAAGCATCTTGGTTTGTTTGGGGTGCTTTCTTCCTTTGTTTTTTCATGGTGTTTGTGTGTCTTCTCCTCTTGCAGTGTGGATCCAAGGTATTACAGTTTCCATCCTTGATACTGGGCTTCTAGCCTCCAGCCAGTGTCCCAAGATGGATGCTGTCCCAACTAAAGATGGTGGTGGCAGCAGTGGAGGAGGTGTCCCAATTTGGAGGTAACCACTTTCAGATATGTGGCAGCAAGGGCAGGCTTTCCAGTGGTGTTGAGCAGCCTGTTTGGAGATGTAGCACTGTGGTGCATGGTGCTGCAGCCGGTAGCTGTCTCCAGGCCCTGTCCAGTGTCCCAAGGTGGACGCTGCCACATGGAGTGGGGGTATACAAGGTGCTGCACTGATCCAAAATGGAAGCTGCTATATGTTGGTAGATGGGGGCAGGTCACAGAGCAGTGGAATCCACATGGGTGCGTGCAGAGGCAGAATCTGCCGGGACAGCTGGACTTATTTCTATTTTTTATTTTTATTTTCAGTGCTGGGGATTTAAACCCAGGGCTTCATGCATGGCAGGCAAGCAATTTGCCAATGAGCTACCTCCCTAGCCCTTGGACTTATTTTTGTACATGGTATGAGGTAGGGTTCCAACTTCATTCTTTTGCATGTGGCTATCCAGTTGTCCTAGCACTATTTGTTGAAAAGAATATTCTTTCCTTATCATATTATATTGGTATTCTTGTTGAAAATCAATTGACTAAAAATGTAAAATGACTGTAAATGTAAAATGACTATATTTGGATTCTCAATTTTATGCCATGTATCTATATTTCTCTTCTTATGGCAGTAGCATAATGTCTTGATTATTATAATTTCATAGTAAGTTTTGAAAGTGTGAATCTTCCATCTTATTTTTATATTTTAAAATTGTTTTGGCAATTACGAGTTCTTTTCATTTCCACATGAATTTTAGGAACAGCTGGGATTTTGATAGAGTTGCAGTTGATCTGTAAATCAATTTGAGTAGTATTGCCATATTAACAATATTAAGTCTTTCAATTCATGAATAGGGGATGTCATTCTATTTATTTAGGCTTTTAATTTTTTTAAATTTCTTTTTAAATTTTTAGTACATGATAGGTATATATAGTGGGATTCATTTTGACATAAATGCATATAACATAGTTTTCTCTATTTCAATCCCCAGTGTTATTCCCTTCTCTCCCCTCCTCCCTCTCCCTGGTCCCCTTCCTCTAATCTATTGTTCTTTTGTTTATTTGCTTATTTTTAATTAGTGCAATATATTATATATAAAATTGGAATGCATTAAAATATATTTATATACACACATAGCATAATTTGGTCAACTTCATTCTCCAAGTTCTTCCCCTTTCCCTCTTCTTCTTTCCTCCTCTTGGTACTATACTTCTACTCTGTTGATTTCCCTTCTCTTTATGTGAGATCCCCTCTTTTTATTCCATTATTTCTTTCTAGATTCTATGTTGTAAGGTGGAACAGGAGCTGCTTGTAGGGGTAAGGAGGAGTGCGATGGCGCTAATACCACGCCGGGAGCTCAAGTTCTGAAGACCAGGCTCGGTTTAATGCGGAACAAGCAAGCATATATAGCAGATATTCACTAATTACAAATTGCCAACAGCTGTTAACACCCCCATGCCATGCTCTGAATCATGCTTGTGCTAGGCTCCTGATCAGATCAATTAAGGGAAGAGAAAACGCCTGAGCTCTGTATCCTCAGGTACTCCTACAAAACTGCATATGAGAGAAAATACTTGACCATTGATTTTCTGAATCTGGCTTATTTCACTTAGCATGATATTCTTCAATCCTATCCACTTACTATCAAATGACATAATTTCATTCTTCTTTATATCTTTGTGTATATATGCCACATTTTCTTTATCCATTTGTCAATTTATGGAAACCTAGCCTGGTTCTATAACTTGGCTATTGTGGATTGTGCTGCTATAAATATTGGTATGCACATATTCCTGTAGTACACTGATTTTAGTTCTCTGGATAAATACCAAGGAGGGGGATAGCTGGGTCGTATGGCAATTCCATTCTTTGTCTTTTGAGGGGTCTCCACACTTCTTTCCCAAGTGGTTGTGCTAATTTTCAGTTCCATCAAAAATGTATAAGTGTATAGCTGGGTGCAGTGGTGCATGCCTGTAATCCCAGCACTTGGGAGGCTGAGGCAGGAGGATTGCGAGTTCAAAGTCAGCCTCAGCAACTTAGCGAGGCCCTAAGCAACTCAGTGAGACCCTGTCTCTAAATAAAATACAAAATAGGGCTGGGGTAGAGGGTGGGAGTGCCCCTGGGTTCAATCCCCAGTACCAGAAAAAAAAAAAAAAAGAAGAAAAATATAAGTGTATCTATATGCCATGTATCTATATTTACCCACATTCATGCTACCAATTATCATTATGTGTATTTTTAAATTTTTTTTTTGAACCAGGGATTGAACTCAGGGACACTTGGCCACTGAGCCACATCCCCAGCCTTATTTTGTATTTTATTTAGAGACAGGGTCTCACTGAGTTGCTTAAGGCCTCGCTAAGTTGCTGAGGCTGGCTTTGAACTCGTGATCCTCCTGACTCAGCCTCCCAAGTTGCTTGGATTACAGGCGTGCACCACCATGCCCAGCTGTATTTTTAAATTTTAAAAAAGCTTTTTAAAAATAAAAGTTGTTGATGGACCTTTATTTTGTTTATTTACATGCGGTGCTGAGAATTGAACCCTACATGGTAGGCAAGTGTTCTATCACTGACCTACAACCCCAACATTCATTATATGTATTCATTCATTATATATATTCTTTATGATTGCCATTATAACTGGGGTATATGAAATCTCAGTGTAGTTTTGATTTAGACTTCCCTGATTCCTAGGGATGTTGAGCATTCCTCATATATTTGTTGACCATTTGTATTTATTCTTTTGAGAAATATCTCTTTAGATTTTTTGCCCATTAAGTAAGTGGGTTATTACTTTTCTTGGGGGTGTTGAATTTTTTGAGTTCTTTATGTATTTTTTCTTAATCCATGTCAAAGGGTAGCTGGAAAATATTTTCTCCCATTTTGCAGGCTCTCTCTTCATGATCTTAATTATTTCAATTGCTGTGCAGAAGCTTTCTAATTTCATGCTGTCTCATGGATTTTATTTCTTCAGCTTTAGGAGTCTTATTAAGGAAGTCAATGCCTATTACAATGTATTGGAGTCTTGTTCTCATATTTCCTTCCAGCAGTTTCACTATTTCCGGTCTATTTTCTAGGACTTCCATCTGCTTTGAGTTGATTTTTAAACAGGGTGAGAAGTAGGGATCTAGTCTGGGATCTATCATTCATCTACATATGATATCCAATTTTCCCAGCACTTTGTTAAAAGGCTATCTTTTTTCCAACCTATGCTTTTGGCACCTTTGCCATGGATCAGGTGACTGTATTTATGTGGATTTGCCTCTGTGACTTTTTGTCAATTTCGTTCATCTTCCTATCTGTTTATATTCCAATATCATTCTGTTTTTCTTTACTATAGCTCTGTAGTATAATTTGAAGTCAGTTATTATAAAGCTTCCAGTATCACTTTTTTTTTAAATACTTAGAATTGCTTTGGTTATTCTGGGTCTTTTCTTCTTCCCTGTAAATTTTAGAACTGTTTTTTTTTTTTGCTTAGTACTGTGAAGAATGTCATTGGTATTTTGATGGGAATTGCATTGAATCTGTAGATTGCTCTTGGTAATATGGCATCCTGATGATACTAATTCTACCTATTAATGAACATGGTAGGTCTTTCTATCTAAGGTTTTCTTCAATTTCTTTCTTCAATGTGTTATAATTTTATTTGTAGAGGTCTCTCACCTCCTTAATTGGACTTATTCTTAAGTATTTTTTTATTTTGATGTTATTGTTAAGAGTAATTTTTAAAATTATTTCTAGAAGATTCATTATTGGAGTGTAAGAAAGTTATTGATTTTTTTGCATGTTGATGTTGTGTGATTTAGCTACTTTGCTAAATTTGTTTATCAGATCTAGAAGTCTTCTGGTGAAATTTTTTTGGATCCTCTAGGTATAGAATCATGTCATCAACAAACAGAGTTAGTTTGACTTCTTCTTTTCCTGTTTGTGTCTCTTCAATTTCTTTCTCTTGCCTGATTGCTCTGGCTAGAGTTTCAAGAACTATATTGAATAAGAAGGGTGAGATTTAGGATTTTAATTTCTTTTAACAATGTTTTGCAGTACTCATATATTTTTAGTCAAATTCATTCCTAAGTGTTTTAGTTTTGTTGATTATATTATGAATAAAATTGTTTTCTTATTTTTGATTGTTCATGCCTGTGTATATACATATAACTGGCTTTGCCCTGTTGATCTTGTATCCTGGGACATCACTGAATTCACTTCCTACTTCTGATTGTTCATTAGTAGATTCCTTAGGATTCTCAGTAAAACCATGCTATCTGATAATAAAGACAGTTTTACTTAATATTTTTTAATCTGGAAGTTTTAAATTTATTTTTCCTTGACTAATTGCCTTGGCTAGAGTACCTAGTATTAAAGGTGAATAGAAGAGTTGAATGTGGCTGTTCTTGTCCTGTTCCTGACCCGAGGAGAAAGAATTCAATCCTTTACCATTAACTATGATGTAAATGGCCTTTATCAGGTTGAAGAAGTTCCTCCTTTTCTAAAATTGGTGCATTATAATTTTACATAAGGATCTTTTTGTTTATACATGCACACTGCTCTAACAGTATAATTTGGTCAATATCATTCCCCAGTACCTTCCCTTTCTTTCCCTTCCTCCCTCCCCTGGTGCTTTCCTCTACTCTACTAGTTTATCTTCTATTTTTATGAAATCCATTCTCTACTACTCCCCTCTTTTTTTCCTCTATAGATTCCACATATGAGAGAAAGAATATGACCTTGACGTTGAGTTAGGCTTATTTTGCTTAACAGAATGTTCTCAATTTCCATCCAATTTCTTGCAAATGTCATAATTTCATTCTTCTTTATGGCTGAATAAAACTCCATTGTGTATATATGCCACATTTTCTTATCTTTTCATCCACTGATGAATGTCTAGGCTTTTTTCTGAAGAAGTTCTTTCTATTCTTGGTTTGTTAAATATTTTATAGTGGGAATGTGTTGAATTTTGTCACTTTTTATCTATCTGAGATGATCATGTGTTTTTTCCCTTTATTTTATTAATATGGTTTATTGCAGTGATTGATCTTTGGATGTTAAACCAATCCTGTACTCCTGGGATAGGTCTTACTTGATTATGGCGTATAATCCTTTTTGTATGTTTCTGGATTTGATCTGCTATGGTTGCATCTCACAGGCTCCTTTTCTCCTTAAGTCAAACCTGCTGTGGCAGTCATATCTCTGATCTTAAACACTGCTGAATGGTAATTGCTAACCTATATGCTAAATACCACTCAACTGGATTACTCAGGAGATCCTGAGAGCTTGATAAGAAAAGCTGCTAAGGAGGCTCAGGGCCCGTTTTGCTATTTCTATCCAGTATGTGGAAAAAGCATTCTGATGAGTTGAATCTGAGTTTAGTGAGCTGATGCACAAGATCTTCTATGACATCCTATGTTTAAATGTGTTATAGATTGACACCAGACTACATGCCTTGACTTTTGACTTAGAAGATATGGCCTTTATTTGCCATTATAGCCATGTCATGTAGATCTCAAGCTCAAGTTACAGCAACAGTCTGTAATGTGGACAGCCATTTATGGACACAACTGGGAGAAGGGTCTGGGTCAAAGTAGATGTTCTCCCATTTCAGATTCTTAAGTTTTCCTACTTGGTCCTGCTGTTGTATTTGCTTGTTAAACACTACAAATGTTTGACAAAACAGACTCTGAAACCCAAAGGATGAAAGTTATTATAGTCAGATACTGGTGGCATATTAATGACACCAATTACAGCCCACAGACCCAAATATACCTGCAATACAGGACACATTAGTCAGAAAATCATCTTGGAGCAAATTACTAGATGTAATCACAGGAGAAAGGTAGCTTTCGGTTTGGAACTAAATCAAACTGAGTGAGTCCTCTGAATTTATGACTTTCTACACTAAGTACCATCATTATATATTAATGTTATTTGCTGGTCAAAGGCAGGAAGATAAAAATCCTGAGGCCTCCAGGGAATTTATGGACCTAAAGGCTGTCATCCTAGCCTTCACACCTTCTCTTGGAATGTCTACAGGGCAGGTTTTAGGCAACAAACTTAATCCACCTTCCTTTATAAACTTTAAAGATAGCTTCACATTCAGATGTAAAATGATGTTTTGAATATATTTCTCCCCTCAACAGTCAGCTGCTCCTGCTCTTGTGGTGCCCTTGGGAAATTTACTTTAATTGAAGATTGAATCTCTGTTTCCTTCTCTGGAAAATTGAACTTCCCTTCCTGGGTTGTCATGATGATTAAATGAACATCTGCAAGGCATTTAGCAGGGAGCTGGGCTACAGGAGGTGCCCAGTAAAAGTTATTGCTTCCTTTTCTTCCTTCAGTTGAGGCAAGAATATGCTCTGCAGCTAGGAACTCAGAAAAGTGTCAACAGTGTGTGGTGGCTTAGGGATCAGAGCCATGAAACCAGATAAGATTGTGCTGTAAAGAATTAAGAGTATGGACTCTGGAACCAGAAAGCCTGGCAGTTAGTCCTGGCCCCCCCCATTTACTAGCCATATGGATTAACAGAGCAGGCCATCCAATTTTTGGTTCTCATTCTGATTCTCATTTTAATGAAAGAAATGATAATAGTGTTTCAGGAGGAGGCACTTTGCTTGCTATTCCTTTAGTTCTTATATGAAGTTTCCTGATTCCTGCCTGGGCTGTCCTAGTCTCCTATCTTTTGCCTTCCCCACCTCTAATGTTGCTTGGTATGCTCCCTGCACTCTTTTTTGGAGCTAACTGGACCATAGCCAGGTTGGTATGGTGATCACAAGCCCCCTCAGATGTACACAGTTATCCATTCTGTTCACAGAGTGTGTATCTGGCTATAATCTGGGTCAGTCACACCTCCACTGAGTCTGGGATTGGCACACCTTGATAAATGGCTTTATCTCTGAGTCTTTATTTCCTTGTCTGCAAGAAGGGACTAATGATACCTAACACTTGCTTCATGGAGTTGTGGTGAACTTGAATATCTGTTAATATTTATTAAATACCTAACCTGTGCATTATGTCAAGTACTTCACAAGAGTGTCCTTATTGAATTCTCACAACTCTACATGATTGATGCTACTATTAACATTTTACAGATGAGGAAACTGAAGCTTCAAGGGTAATTAATCTTGTCCAAGGTAACATAGTTATTATATGACAAAGGTAGATCTATACCCAGATTTTTTCTTTTAATTTTTGCTGTGCTGGGAATTGAGCCCAGAGCCTCAACACCTATGAGGTAAGCATTCTACCACTAATCTACATCCCCATCACACCAACCACATCCTTCTGACCCCAGAGGTAACTTATGAAAGGTAATGAGATGACATGGATAAGCACTGAGGACACAGCAGGCACTCATGATAAGATAACCTCAGAGGGTGGTGGGACTAATATTTCAATACTTCTTAAGCTTTAGGGGAATGACCAAATGTCCTAAGGATGGAAGCCAGATACTCTGACTCTCTGTCTTGCTGACCCTACTCTCCTAGTGATCATCTTATAGTGCTTGGAAAATTATCAAGGGAGAAGTCCACCTTGCAGCCGTGTAGATGTAGTCTCATAAAGAATATACCTGGCTATTTCCCTAAGGATTGAATAAAAGAAGTAAATGAGTAAAGAAAAATGATTACTTAATCAAACCCTACTGGAAAGAGGTTATGGAGTGAGGTTGGATTGGAAGAGATAGAGGTAAAGACCACTTTATGGGCAACGTTGGGTTTTTTACCCACTGACTATGGAATGGGTTGGGTCTAATGAATGTTTGCAGAAGATCTTTGAAATTTCTGAGATGAAAGCTATACCCAGTTTCTCAAGGAGCTTTGCTTGTGCTCATTGATCTGTTTGACTGAAATTGGGGATGGAGGGCCATGAAATAATTCATGCACATCAAAGGTTCACTATACCCCTTTGTATCCTCACCACCTAACTCAGTTTCCCCTGTTTTTAATGGAGCAATATAAATGTCCATTTTCATTGAAGGAAGTAGAGGTCTGACCTGATTTCCCTTCATCTGGTGTTCTTCATTCAAACAATCCCCTTTAATGCTTATTAGATATGAAGTTATGAGGTGCCATGCATATTTATGTGGGGAGTGGTAGGGAGATGGAGGTGGTGAAAGGGAGATGAAAGGAGCACTCTTCTTTTTTCTCCTTTGCACGCCAATCAAATGGCCAATGCACAAGTGTTCATAGCACTGGGGGGTATATGTGTGTGTGTTGGGGGGGTTAGTATGCAATGAAAACCAACTATAGCAACAACAAAATTCTCAACTCAAAAGAAATCAGAATTTACTGCTATAGTGAAAGTTTCTCTGATTCGTCTGTGAAGCTGAGGTTAGTATTTGGGCCAGAGTTTTAGTCTTAGGAAACCAGGTGTGGAAATGGTCACTGTATCTCTGAAGGCATTTGTAGAATCTTCTGTGCACCTCTCGAAAAGTCATGTCACTTATTCATCTAAGATAGGCCTCAGGTTAGATTGTGTGTGTGTGTGTGTGTGTGTGTGTGTGTGTGTGTGTATCCCCTATCACCATTTCCATTGACTGAGAATTATCCTTTTGATAGAAAGTAGTTCATGTGTTCTAGGCTATTATTTCTGGGGGTCCTCATATTTTCTCATTAAGAGCCCTGATCATCAGTGAGGCTCTCTAGTGTCCTTCGTTCGCCTTTTAGGTTGTTAGGCTGCCCCAGCATTCTCTCCATCTTATCTCAGATAAGATGCTATCTCTGTTCATTAAGGTGAGGTAGCTGAGCTGGTTGGGTGTAATAATGTGGGCTACAGGTGATTTGTTTTCCTGTTGTGGGGAAAACATGGGATAATTTTTTACTTTTTCCCAGAAGGACTGCACCACCAGCCAGTCTAATAAGCTATTGCATGCAAAGGACATCCTGTTTGGTGGGTAGAGTCCTGGATTTTGAGTGGGAAGGTTTGGTGCAAGTAGTGACTCAGATGCATAATATGACTATGTGTAAACTCACAAGCTCTTTGAGCTTTGCTCTTTCTACTTCATGAGATGGGTATATTAATTTCTCCCTAGGTTTTCCACAAGTTGTTTTGGGGATCAATGAGATAGTGCATGTGAATGGTAAGAGGCCATACAGAGTAAAAGATTTATGAATAAATACTGTTGTGAGAGGGCTAGAGGTCTGATCAACATGCCCAAGTAATGTCTGAATTTTAGTTATGTTTGTTTTGGAGAAGAAAGTCTTTCCTTTATTGTTCTACTCAGAGGAATATCTATTTCAGGTTACTCTCAAATCACATAACTAAGAATCCAGGGCCTAGAATAACAGTGGGTATACACTAGGTACTCAAATATCAGTTGACTGAATGACCAGAATTATTAGGTATGTGCTGGAATGTGATAAGTAGATACCTGCTGGGTGTTGTGATGGGGCATTTAGTTACTGGGTTTACAAGAACACCTAGGAATTCAGATGCTATAAAGAATAAAGGAGTCTCTATATTGCTCAAAGGAAAACTTTAGAAAATATTGCACTTTATGTTACTGATCACAAACACAGTATCATCTGTAGTAATTTCAAAGTAACCAACTATATCAATCACTAAACTATTGTCTTCCAGTTTCAGATCAGTCTTTCTATACTTACTCTGGCCTGGGACTCTGCAAATCACCTTACTCCTTTGCCAGCTGCTCCCTGGTAGTCTCTGCCAGTAGGTGGTGCTACAGGAAGGCTGGAAGCTAGTAGATCTTGGGCCTCCTGGCATTACCCTAGCAATGCTTCTTCACCTTGACAGGGCAGGCAAGTTCTGGTAGCAGCAGGTGATTTGAATTAGCAGTGAAAAGTGAGAAAAGTGCCCAGACAAACCACTCCGGATGCGGGGACTCACGCAAGAGATTTCTATTAGGCAGAGGAACAGTGCCTACCCTGAAGAGAAAGAGAAAGAGAGAGAACGTGGCCAGGGAGCTTCTTTTAATCTCTCAAACTTCACAGGCAAAACGACGATAGGGCCAATTGTTGAAAGTTGAATTTTGGTGGGATAGGGATCAGTCAATGGCTGGCAAGGACAGGCTGACCAATGGACCAATGGTGGGCTAGCTTCAGGGAACGGTGGGGGAGCTGTCATCTCCCCTTTCCTTCCCCACAGGTGTTTCCTGGGCCTGACTGCTGGGGAGCTGGGGAGGGAACCCCTTGAGGTCGGAAGGTGGGCAGCCAGAGGTCTGAGGCAAGAGCCAGACTGCAGGGTAAACATAGCGCCTGCCTGCTGCCTGCTGTGGTGAGCTGACAGGGGTGTGGCGTGGACAGAGCACTGCTCTGACAGCTGCGGACTTGGTTGCTCCCACCAGACGGGTGCAGGCATTGCAGCTTTCTACATTGTAAGCAGTTTTTGCTATATTTGCAGAATCAGTTAAATGGCAACACTTCTCTCTGTCTAACCTGGGCCATCAGCTGTAGTGCTCAGTGTCTCTTTCTTAGAGGGGCCTCTCCTCAGAGGTTCTTAGCTCCACTGGATTCTTCTTCCAGGATAGTAGGTTTTAGTAATTTCAACCTCTTTCTTTTATTTTCCCAGTTCTAGGGGTAGGAGCTGAATTTTGTACTTGTATTCTCTTTGTTAGTCTGGCATGTAAGAGCTTAAAAATTGCCACTTCATCCTAACAAGTAAAAAGCAAACCAAACTGAAAGATCAATATCTATTTTTAGATTCATAAGAGAAGTGAGGTCACTAGGAAAATTGTGTCCCACCAAATGGAGAGATTGAAAGGCAAATATAGAGAATCACAAGGTACAGAGCAGAAACCAACCAGCAGAAACCTCCATGGAACCAACACCAAAGAATTGTAATCAACAAATTGCAGGACTTAGGGTGGACAAGCCTCAGAAATTAAAAATTCCAGGAAATCTTACTATCTGGGGCCCCACACCTTTGAGAATTCAATCTCCTGGCACTCTACTATAGTTTCACAGTGAATATGAGAGAAAAACCCACTTGAGCTTTCTTTAGGAGGCAGGGGAAGGGGCTCTTTTGAAATAACAGGAGAGCATTCTGTTCTTCTTAACAAGTTCTGCCTCAGGAGAAACTATTTAACTACATTCTGGGGTTTTGTCAAAGCCTAATTGACCTGAGAGAAGGGAAAAACACAACTCTTTTCCACTCCAGAAACCTGTTCCACCTAAATGGAGGGGGAACTGAGAGGCACATGCAAGGGTCACAGTCCAGAGGCACAGGCTCATTTAAGGACTGAGACCTAATCATAGGACTATAGTATACTTCCTCATCCCCCCTTCCCCATACCACATTATTATTAAAGGCCTAGTTGCGACACTAGACCCAGAACATCGTGTCTGGCTATCAAGAGAAAATTACAAGGCAAACTAAAAGGCAAAACACATACTTTGAAGAGAAAGAGGCATCAAAACCAGACTCAACTATGGCAGGGATGTTGGAATTAGTCAGCCCTCCTTATTTGTAGGTTGTATATCTGTGGGTTCAACCAACTGCGGACCAAAAGTACTTTGAAAAATTTATATGTGTTGAACACAAATGGACTTTTTTCTTGGTGTAATTCTCTAAACAATATAGTATGACAACCAATTTACATAGCATTTAAATTTATAGGCATTATAAGAAATCTAAAGATAATTTAAAGTATATGGGAGAATGTGTGTAGGTTATGTACAATACCAAATGCTTAAAATATCATTTTATGTAAGGAACTGAGAACCCATGGATTTTGGTATCCATAGGGTTCCTAGAACCAATTATCCATAGATATTGAGAGATGATATTATATATATATATTTATATACATGTATATATACACATATATATTATGTGTATTATTATGTAGGCTTATGTATAAATGAAATTAGCGATGAAACAAGGGATGGGAGGGAATAGTATTTAGGATTATTTTGCTATCATAAGGTACTATACTAACTTGAAGCAGTATAGTGTTATTTGAAAACAGATTTGGATTCATCGTAAATATATATTGAGAAACTCTAGGGCCACTACTTAAAAAAGTAAAGAAAGAAGTAGGATTAAAATGGTAAGAAAGAATGGACAATGGAATTATATGTGCTCTATTAAAACTGCAGAAGGCAAGAAAAAAAAAGGGAAAGAAAAAAAGAGGAACCAAGAAGAAGAGCAATAAATGGCAAACAGTAACAAATTAGGTAGATATTGCAGTTTGGATATGAGCTTTCATTAATGCAGGAATAGTCAGAGGTAAAATGATTAGATTATGGGAGCTGCATCCTAATTGGTTCATCCTAGTTTGAATGAACTGGGTAGTGGGCAGGTGAGGACGGGTCACTGGGGCTTGTCCTGGAAGGGTTGTTTTTCCTGCAGCCCCTTCCTCTCCCTTTTTCTTTCTCTTTACTCTTGAGTGCACCATAAGCAGAGCAGTTTTCCTCCCATGGACCCTTCTGCCATGATGCACTACCTCACTTTGGACCCAGAGCAATGGAATCAGCCATCTGTGGAATGAGACCTCTGAAACTGTGAAACTCCAAAAAACTTTTCCTCCTCTAAATTGTTCTTGTTGTGTATTTTGGTCACAGAGATGAAAAAGGTAACTAATACAGTAGATATTAATCCAACTATGTCAAGGATCACTTTGTCAATGGTCTAAATGTACCAATTAAAGACAAAGATGATCAGAGTGGATTAAAAAAAAATAAGACCCAACTATATGTGCCCTGCAATGCCTACCTTACATGTAGAGAAATATATAGGTTAAGAGTACATGCTGGAGAAATATGTTTCATGCTAATACTAATTAAAAGAAAACAAGAGTAGTTGTATTAATTTCACAGAGCAGACGTCAGAACTGAAAAGTTATCAGAGATTAACAGGGCATTATGAAATAATAAAGGGTCAATTCTTCAAGACAGTTTAGCAATCCTCAACATGAATGCATCTAACAATAGAATGTCAATACATATCAGGCAAAACTGATGGAATTTTAGGCAGAAAAAGATGAATCCACTATTTATTATGGCTGAAGACTTCAACACCCTTATATTAAGGAGAAGAACAAAGCTGGTGGTCTACCTCTATCCAGACGAACTTCCTATAAATCGAATCAAGACAGTGTGGTATTAACTAAAAGTATACAAAAATAGCACAGAATAGACCCACATAAATATAGTCAATTGATCTTCGACAAAGGAACCAAAGAAATACCATGGAGAAAGCAGAGTCTTTAAATAAGTAGTACTGGAACAGTTGAACATCACATGCAAAAAATAAATCTAGACACAGATCTTACCCACTCCAAAGAAATTAGGTGGACCATAGACCCATGCATAAAATGCAAAACCATAAAACTCCTAAACAGCGTAGGAGAAAATCTAGATGACATTGGGTATGAGAGTGACTTCTAAATGGAACATCAAAGTTATGATCAATAAAGGAAAGAATTGGTAACATGGACTTCATTAAAGTTAAAAACTTCTGCTCAGTGAAAGACAATGTCAAGAGAATGAAAAGACAAGCTACAGATGGGGAGAAAATATTTGCAAAAGATAAAGATCTTTTATCTGGAATAATGCAAAGATCTCTTAAAACTCAATAATAAGAAAAATATGAAAAAGCTGATTAAAAATGGGCCAAAGACTGTAACTGGCACCTCATTAAAGAAGATATATATAATAAGCATGTGAAAAGATGCTCCACATCACATCATCAGGAAAATGCAAATTTAGCCAGCAGTGAGATGCCACTATCCACGTATTAGACCAAAATCCAGAACACTAATAATATCAATTTCAGATGAGAATGTTCAGCAGGAGAAATTCTCATTTGTTACTTATGAGAGCACCAAATGGCACAGCCACGTTGAAAGATAGTTTGGTAGTTTTTTTTTTTAGCAAAGTTGAACATACTCTTTCTATTTAGTCCAGCAGTCACACTCTTTGGCTTGCCCAAAGGAATTGAAAATTATGTCCACCTAGAAACCTGCACATGGATATTTGTAGTAGTTCTATTCATAATTTCCAAAAACTTAGGAGAAACCCAAATAAACTGTGGTACATCTAGACCAAGGAATACTGTTCAGTGCTAAAAAGACATGAACTACCAAACCATGGGAAGACACAGAAAACTTAAATTCATATTACTAAGTGAAATAAGCCAATTTGAAAAGGCTATACACAGTATGACATTCCAGAAAAGGCAAAATTATGGAGACAGCAAAGAGCTCAGTTGTTGCCAGGAGTTAAGGGAGAAGGACAAATAGGTGCACATGGGGGACTTTAAGGACAATGAAACTATTCTGTAGTCATCTAACGTACACATGCCATTATACATTTATCTAAACCCATAGAATGCACTGTACCAAGAGTGAAGTATAAAACAAACTATGTGTTCTGAGTGATAGTTACATGTCAATATCTGTTTGTCAATTTTAACAAATGGAACACTCTGGTGGGGGAAGTTGTTAAAGGGGGAGGAGGATATGCATGTAGTGGGGGAGGACATAATGGGAACTTTCTGTACTTTCCACTCAATTTTGCTGTGAATTTAAAATTTCTCTAAAAAATACTATCTATTAAAAACAAAAAAACTAGTTTGGTAGCTGGTTTGGACTAGTTTGGACTGCACTCTGGCTGATCCTCTGAGTATTAGAAAATCCAGAGGGCTCTAATGAGTAGTTGGCAGCTCATTTTCTTCTAGAAGAAAGGCACAGGTTGCATAGAAGAGTTTGCTATTTGAAGGAGTGCTGCTTGTTCCAAAATATCTGAAGAGATCTCCTCATGGGTAAGAGGCAGATCTTTTGGTGGAGGATGGAATTACAAATATCTCTTTCCTAATCTTTAGAATTGTTTCTCTAGGACTTTAAAAAAATTTAAGTGGTTCTGGGAATTGATCCTAAGGCCCAGTACATGCTAAGAGGGTTCTACCACTGAGCTACATCTCCAACCCTTCTGCAGTATTTTTTTAAAAATTTTAAAATTTAATTAGTTATACATGACAGTAGAATGTACCTTGATGCATAATATATAATGGAGTATAATTTCTCATTCCTCTGGTTATACATGATGTAGAATCCCAGCAGTTATATATGTACACAGGGTAATAATGTCTGATTCATTCTGCTATCCTTCCTATCCCAATACTCCCCTCCCTTCCCTTTAATCCCCTCTACTAATCTAAAGTAACTCTATTCTTCCCTAGCCCCCCATCATTGTGAATTAGCATCTGCATATCATAGAAAACATTTAGTTTTTGGGTTTGGGGTTTTTTGCTTACTTTGCTTAGCATAATATTCTCCACTCCATCCATTTACCAGCAAATGCCATATTTTCATTCTTCTTTGAGGCTGAGTAATATTCCATGAAGAGAAAACCTATTTAATGGAAGAAAATCTTAACCACACACACCTCAGATAGAGCATTAATCTCCAGGATATATAAAAAACTCAAAAAACTTAACACCAAAAAAACAAATAACCCAATCAATAAATGGGCTAAGGAACTGAACAGACACTTCACAGAAGAAAAAATAAAATCGATCTACAAATACAAGAAAAAGTATTCAAAATCTTTAGTAATTAGAGAAATGCAAATCAAAACTACTCTAAGATTTAAACTCACCCCAGTCAGAATGGCAATTATCACGAACACAAACATCAATAAATATTAGCAAGGATGTGGAGAAAATGGTACACTCATACATTGCTGGTGGGAATGCAAAATGGTGCAACCATTATGGAAAGCAGTGTGGAGTTTTCTCAGAAAACTTGGAATGGAACAACCATTTGATACATAAACCCACTCCTTGGTTTATACCCAAAGGACTTAAAATCAGCATACTACAGTGACACAGTCACATCAATGTTCATGGTAGCTCAATTCACCATAGCTAAACTATGGAACCAACCTAGCTGCCCTCAACAGGATTTTTAATATGAAAGGTTAGAAGAGAATTTTAAGTTTCTTTTAGTTCAGTATTTTCATTTTATAGGTGAAGAAACCAAAGACCAGAAAGATTGATATCTGCTTGAGTTCATACAATTAATTAAAGCTATTGTCAAGACTAGAACTCATGTTTCTTGTTC
>JAJEJO010052919.1:20065-49031 GCA_020662805.1 Glaucomys volans
TGCAAGCACTGTAATTTAGTTATAAATTCACCTTGGCTGTGCATACGCTGATTTCAAAACAGATAGGTCTCAGAACAATCTTATCTTCTGGTGGCATAGGCCAGGGGATGGTGGTTGGATTTTATGGGTTGGTAGGCATAGAATAAGGCTCTTCAGGACTGCATTGCCACATGTACTTTTGTATTTTTCACATTATAGATGCTGCTGAGAAATGACATATGACCATGTGGAGGATATAAAAAGTTTTTTTTTGTTTTGTTTTTGGCTTCTTACCTTCTAAATGCTGAAGTTGCCTAAACCCCAGACCTTGAACAATTTCTTCCTTTAGCAACACTCTCCAGGTGAGTTCATCCAGTAATGACTTTAAATTCATTCTGTAGTCCAGATTTATATCTTTAATTCTGACCTTTATTCTACCTGTCAGACACATGTAACCAACTGCCTATGTATCATCTTTCCATGTATATAATAGGAAGCTCAGATTTAATGCATCAAAATCTAACTTTTCATGGCTTTCTCAGTCTCTCAGCCAGCTTTTCCTCCAGTGTTCATCATCTCTATAAATGGTGCCATGAATTATGGAGTTACTCATGCAAAGATGCCTTGGGACGATCTTCACTCTTTTCTTTCCTTCATTTCTCACATCTAATTCATTTGCAAATCCTATGGATCTACCTTCAAAGTATATCCAGAATCCAACTTCTTCTCACTTTTTCCATTGCTCCACCTGACTCTTAGGTGGACTAGTTAGTAGCCCCCTAAATGGCCTTTTATTTCCACTCTTGCCATTCTTCATTCTATTCTCCATGTAAGAGCTAAACTGGACTTTAAAAATTATAACTAGGAGAACTTGAAGCACATATGGCGAGCCCTAATATTGCCTCAGATTGCTGCCTGAAAGTGCTTTCTGGACAGTAATGCTGGGAAGGAGAATCAAAACAGTCTTGGTAGCTAAGGAGAGATTGAAGTTTGGGGAGGCCAAGGCATCTGAAATTTGCAAGGCAGAATAATGAGAAGGCGAAGCAAGCCACAAGGAGAAAGAAATCAAACAGTGATCCCCTGGAGTCTGTTGCTAAATATTGACCTATGCATGTATAGAGTAAAACTTCAGGAGGCCAAGTGAAGAATGACTGGAAAGTCCTAGAAATGGAAAAATTCTCAGAGCTTAGAGAAGAAGCTGGAAGATGTTTGTGTTCTTATCAGCCAATGGGCAAGTACTATTGAATTCCTGGGGAATTCAGTAAAGACTTCAAAAGGGTAATAGCTTAGTTCCAGGGCCATACTAGTCCTAGAGTAATGGTTGCTTTAAAATCTCACGACTAAAACTTAAAAACCAGACCCAAAAGAAGCAAGTTGAATTTCAAGTAACTTTCCTTCCCAACAACAACAAAAAAATGGAACACTTTTTATAGAATGAACTTCATTATTTCATGTGAAATTGGTAATGTCTAGCTTCCAAACAAAAATACTAGACATTAAAAGAAATAGAAAAATGTGACATGTAGCTGTTTTAGAGTCTTTGAATTTGCTATTGCCTCAGACTACAACTCTAAATGGATGTTTACATAGCACTTTGATAGATTTTGTGTCTGTTCAAAACTTATCTTCTTAATCAAAGACTTAGGAATTAGACCAGAATCCTTGTAACTGCTAGAAGAGAACATAGGGTCAATACTTCAGCATATATCGGTACAGACACCAACTTCCATAACAAGACTCCTAAAAGCTCAAGGAATAAAATCATGAAACAATAAATGGGATGTCATCAAATTTAAAAGCTTCTGCACAACAAAGGAAATGATTAAGAGAGTGAAGAGAGAGCCTACAGAATGGGAGAAAGTTTTTGCCAGTTATTCTTCTGAAAGGGGATTAATATCCAGAACACAAAAAGAACTCAAACTCAATGCAAAAAACATCAACAATGGGCAAAACTAAACATAAATTTCTCAAAAGAAGAAACACAGGTAGCCAACAAATATATGAAATAATGTTCAACATCTCTAGCAATCAGGGAAATGCAAATAAAAACTACACTAAGGTTCCATTGCACTCTAGTCAGCATTGGCAATTATAAAGAACATGAATAATAATAAACACTGGTAAGGATGTGGGAAAAAGGTAATCTCATTCATTGTTGGTGGAACTGTAAATTAGTACAACCACTTTGGAAAGCAGTGTGTAGATTCCTCAAAAAAAAAAGGAATAGATCACCATGTGGGCTAACTATTTGACTCTTCAATGTTTATCCAAAAGACCTAAAATCAGCATACTATAGTGATACAGCCACTTGAATGTTTACAGCAGCACAATTCACAATACCAAATCATGGCATCAACCCAGATGCCCATCAATAGATGAATGGATCAATAAAAGTGGTGTATTTATATATATATATACACACACAATATATATGCATATATACATAGATATATACATATCTACATTTGTACATATATGTATATTACACAAAATGAAGTTTTACTCTACCATGAAAAAGAATGGAATAATGACATTTGCTGGTGATGGATAGAAATGGAGAAAATCATGTTAAATGAAATAAGCCAAGCTCAGAAAATTAAGAGTCAAATGTTTTCTCTCATGTGGAAGTAGAGTTAAATAAGGGAAAGAAGGTAATGGGGGAAGGGGGTTCAGATATCAAAAAAATAGGGAATATTAGTGGAGTAGAAGAAGGAGAATGAGAGGGAGGGAGTAGGGAAGGGAAAGAGGAGGAGATATGGAATGAGTCTAGCACATTATATACATATGTAAAGATAACAAAGAAAATTTTACTTGTATGTATTTGTAGCAAGTACCAATAAAAAATAAATAAATAGGAGTGAAGGGAAGGGCAGTAGGGTAGAGGAGGAAGAATAGGGGAGAGATGAGGGGAGGAAAAGGTGTGGCAATGGAAATTGAAATCAATTCCTTACGTGGATGATTTTGTCAATATGAACCCAAATGCTATGTATAATTATAATGCTCTAATTTAAAAAAACTTACCTCCTTAGTGAAGCCTTTTCTGATGCCTAAAGTTGTCTCCATCTGTCCATCTCAATTCCTTTTTATTCATGGCATTTAGTCATTAGATTATATGGCTTTTTGATATGTAATTGTCTTATTTCACATGCATAATATACATTCAAAAATACTTATTAAATAGTTGAATTAATTAATACAGTAAAATATTTTAGTTCCCTTTGGATAAAGCTAAACATGCTTGCCTAAATCTTCAGTAAATGCCATCGGCATGATACATACAGTCAGGCGTCAACAATGCACTGTATATTTGATTATGGTCCCATGAGATTATAATGGAGCTGAAAAATTCCTGTCACCTGGTGATTTCATAGCCGTGATAACAACAGAGCACTGCACATTACTAAATGTTTGGAGGGATGCTAGTGTGTGAGCACACCTACGGTGCTGCCAGTTGTATAAAGTATAGCACATACAATTATGTGTGGTGCCTAATACTTGATTATGATAATAAACAACTGTTACTGGTTTATGTATTTATTATACTTTTATTGTTATTTTAGAGTGTGCTCCTTCTGTGTATTAAAAAGATTGTAACACAGCCCCAGGTCCCTCCGGAGGTGTTCTAGCACCTCCTGCATTGTTGTAGTGGATGACAGCTCCTTGCGTGTTGTCACCTAAACCTTCCAGTGGGACAAGAGGTGAAAAGGCACACAGTGATATGGATGATCCTGAACCAGTGTTGGCCCTGTGTCCGTTTCTGTGCTTGTGCCTTATTGTTTTTTACAAAGGAGTTTAAAAAGTAAAAAAAAAAAAAAAAAAAATGCTACAAAAAAGGGTCATAGAATAAGGCTATGAAAATATTTTTGTATTTCTGTAGAGTGTATTTGTGTTTCAAGCTGTGTGATTTCAAAGGAGATAAAAAGGTAAAAAATTAGCTTATAAAGTCAGAAAGTTACAGTAAACTAAGGTCAATTTATTGTTGAAGAAAGAATACTTTAAAAAAATTTTAATTTAGCGTTTGTAGTGTCCAGTAGTGCACAGTCTGTCCTTGGCCTTCACATGCACTCACCACTCACTCGCTGACTCACCCAAAGCAACTTCTAGTCCTGCAGTTTCCATTTGTGGTAAGTGCTATACAGGTGTACCATTTAAAAAAATTTTCAACCACATTTTAACTTTACTTTTCCTATATTAAAACACGGTTAGATATATACATATTATCATTGTATTATAATTACTTTCAGAAATCAGTAAAGTATTCTACAGGTTTATAGCCTAAGAGCTCTAGGCTATACCGTAAATATAGACTCATGAATAGTCTCTATCAGCAAAATATGTCCAGTGTGGTCAGCCTAGGTCAGGCCTACTGCAGGTTGAGCATCCCTATCTGAAAATTTGAAATCCCAAGTGCTCCAAAATCCAAAACTTTTTGAGCACTAACCCACAGAAGATTCCACACCCGACCTCATGTGATAGGTCGCAGTCAAAATGCTGGTGCAGTAAAAATATTGTATAAAATTATCTCCATGATACATGTGCAAGGTGCATATGAAGCATACATGAATTTTGTGTTCAGACTTTAGTCCCATTCTCAAGACATCTCATTATGTGTATGGAGGCAAATATTCCCAAATCCAAAACATATCTGAAATCTGAAATACTTCTGGTCCCAGGCATTCAGCTAAGGAGTGCTCACCTTGATACACCTTGCATTTGTGTGAGTAACTGGCTGTGTAACTGAAGGGCTGTAAGATATTATGAACTCAACATTCAGATTAGGATCTAATGTGGCTGTTAGCTTTGTTCTAAAATTGTGGGAAAGGTAGCAAGCTCTCACTTCTGGGTTTTCTTGATCTTGCAAATTCTTTCCTCCCTGCAGTCTGATGATACCACCTGAACTTCGGGTAATCTCTTTAGGAATCAGAGAGTGCATTGTCCACTTGCATCATTACATACTCTTGAATGTAGGGTGTGTGTGTATATGTGTGTGTGTGTGTGTGTGTGTGTGTGTGTGTGTTTGTGTGTGTTAAACAGAATTTATCTTCTTGGCACAGTCCTCTTTTTGGGTTACCTATATTTATATAATCTCCACCCAACTCTTCTGCTCTTGCTTTCTAATCAGTCATCATGCTCTGCCAGTTCTGCCTCGTTAAGTTCTCTCAAATCTCTCCATTTCTCTCCAACTTGATGGAGAGAGACAACCCTAGCCTAGGTTGTCTTCTCTAGCCTAAGCAGCCTCTTACTCCTCTAACTCATCTCTTATCTCTACTCTTGCTCCTTACAATTAGTTCTTGATTGTCCAGCTAGTCTGAGCAAAACTAACCACTTCACTCCTGTCTTACAACAGTTCTCTCCTCAGAATGAAGTCTAAAGTCCTTCATGTCACATAGCATGGTTAGCATTGCATTGTGTGTATTTTCTGCATTACCAGTTTGCTGAGGTGTTAGAAAACTAGGGGAAGGTCATCCCTACTGAGTCCAGGTTGTCATTTTCTATAGTCTACGAACCTGGCCTCACTCCTGTAGCTAAACTAATCAGTCTAGAGGGAAGCAGCTAGGAAACAATGACAGCACAATGCAAGAGTCAAGCCAGAGCATGCTGTAGGAAATGAACCGTGGGATGTGTGACTCTGCTTGGAGTGGCAGGGTGAGGTAGGAGGAAGTGACGCCAATGTTGAGTCTTAAGGGGTGAATAGGAGTTTTGCAGGGGTCAGTATAGGAAAGGAGATTCTGGATTGAGCAAACAGCATGGGGCTGGCATGGAGGTGCCAAATGACAAGTGGTTTTATGTGCCACAAATGTGAATCTGGAAATGTCCTGAGTGTAGCAAGGAATCCCTGGAGGATTTTAGAACCATATCTGTGGGCTGAAAGGTCACTCTGGCAACAGTGTGTGGCATGGATTTAGAGGAGGACTGGAGGCAGGAAGCTCTAGTTAAGGGACTACTGCAATAGTCCAGGCATGAGATGATGAGGGACAGAAATAAAACTACTATCTAACATTGAGTCTGAACTTAATATGTTCTGGGCACATAGTAGTTTCTCACATTTTATTTCATTTTATCCTACTAACATTGCTATGAAGTGGAGAAATTGAGAGTTTGCTGAAGGCCACATAATAAGCAGTGAAGCTGAGCTACAAATCCATGTGGTTACCCCAGAGCTTGCACTCTAACAGCAGAGATTATAGAGTCTTTTATGATATTAAGTAATTATGAGATGAGACCCCATTGCCTTCCCAGAACAGTCTGGCTCAGAGTCTGTAGTTTGGCTTGTGGGAGGGTCACCAGAGGTCAGCTCAGCTTCCCCTGTGCACAGAAGGCATGAGTCAGGCCATCAGAGCCTGGGCTGGGCTAGTTTGTGTTCCCTCTTTCCTTTGCTTGCTTTGCTTCTTCCTTATCACATGATGCTGCTGGATATAAATTATCAGAGTTACTGTGACAGGCTGGGTCCAGCATGATGCCTGACAGACACATTCCATATTGGAAGACATTTTCCCATGAGCTAAGTTCAGGGCACATGCTGTTTATCAGAAGGTCCTGAAAATCCCAGAATTCAGAGACTTATTACCAGTAGTATTAAAGCAAAGTAGATGTCTCTGTTTTCTGTAAAGAATTAAATGAGAAGGAAATGTATTCTTCTTCCTTACCTGATCATTCAACAAGGTGGGCTTTGAAGGACAAAGTGACAAAAGGGGCTCATTTTGCATTTTCCAGATGATTTCTACCTATAAAAATCTAAGTTAAACTTTAAAATCAGACATACTATTAGGAGGTGACTATTTTATTGTGTTAGTCAGCATTCTATTACTGTAGTAAAATACCTGAGATAGGCAACTTATAAAGAGAAAAGTTTATGTTAGCTCACAGTTTTGAAGGTTTCAGACCATGATCAGTGGGCCTCATTGCTTTTAGAGGGCCTGTGTAACCACAGCACATCATGGTAGAAAGGGCGTAGCAGAGCAAGCTGCAAGACAAAAGACAAAGATCCCACAATTCCTTTTGATGGCACATCCACAGTGACTCAGAACCTCCCAATAGATCCCACCTTCTAAAGGTCCCACCATCTCCCAGCACAACAGGCTGTCAACACATGGGCATGGGGCAATGTGGCCTTGGGGGACATTCCAGATACAAACTCTAGTACATCCCACACATTTAGCCAAAGTGGACCCATTTATGCTCCTTTGGTAGTTGGATGAGGCTTCTGCAAAGCAAACAGGTAGTCTTGTTCTTTTTTAAAAAATTTTACAGACTGCATTTTGATTCATTGTACACAAATGGGTACAACTTTTCATTTATATGGTTGTGCATGATGTAGATTCATACCATTTGTGTAATCATACTTGTACATAAGGTAATGATGGCTGTCTCATTACACCATCTTTCAAAACCCTGCCCCCCTCATCCCTCTCATTTCCCTCTATGTAAATCTAAAGTTCCTCCATTCTTCTCTCACCCCCTCAACCCCCATACCATTATGTATCATCATCCAATTATCAGGGAAAACATTCAGCCTTTGGTTTTTTGGGATTGGTTTGTTTCACTTAGCATGATATTCTCCAATTCCATCCATTTATCTGCAAATGTCATTATATTACTATTATTTATGGCTGAATAATATAACATTGTGTATATATTTGAGAATTCCCTAAAGTGAATGCAAAATCTCTAGCAGATGTGGTGTCCACATGACCAGCTTACAGGTCTTTTTGATGTGACAACATTCACAGGACCTACCTACTGGAAGCTACTGGACTCTGTGTTTCAGAGCTTAAGTTCATTCCCCTCCCACCCCAAATTACATAAACAAAAAATTGTCAAATTTTAAACAAAAATCAAATAGCTAAAATTTAGTTTATAAGAACTTTCATCGATAACATTTGTATTGCATTTACCCCCATAGATCTTAAAAGATTCTCTTCTATATTTTTTTAGGTCTCTGATCAAAGTCATTTTATTTGAGAGGTTTTCCTGGACTTCTGAATGCAAACACCAATGTTCCTTGGCACTGCCCCTGACTGTTCTCTCTCACAGTCACCCTGATTGGTTTTGTCCATGACACTTTCTAGTACCTAATAACTACATTATTTGTCATCCATTTCTCTGTACTAAAATAAATGCCATGAAGGTAGAGATCTGATTTGGTTCACTGCTTTGTGCCCAGTATCTAGGTCTGTTGTTGTCATATAGTAGGTACTCAATAAATAGTTATGGAATGATTGAATAAACTCCTAGCCCAATTCTAATCTCCAAAGTTTAATGTTTATTTGGAGTTCATGCTGATTGTCAAGATACAAACTCAGCATGTTCCCATTTCATTTATCCCTTTTCTTCATCTTGTGGATTGCTATACATTTACAAAGTAAATGTACATACATTGGCCTAGGACCAGATTTCCTTAACATGACTCCCAAAGCGCAAGAAATAAAAGCATGAATCAATGATTGGGATAGAGTCAAACTAAAAAGGTTCTTCTCAGCAAAGGAAACAATCAGCAATGTGAAGAGAGAGCCTTCAGAGTGGGAGAAAATCTTTGCCACACACACTTCAGACAGAGCACCAATCTCCAGAATCTACCAAGTACTCAAAAATCTTTACACCAAGAACACCAATAACCCAATCAATAAATGGGCCAAGGAAATGAACAGACACTTTACAGAGGAAGATCTACAAGCAATCAACACATTTATGAAAAAATGTTCAACATCCCTCGTTATAAGAGAAATGCAAATCAAAACCACCTTAAGATTTCATCTTACCCCAATTAGAATGTCTTTTATCAAGAACACAGGCAACAACAGGTGTTGGCCAGGATGTGGGGAAAAGGGTACACTCATACATTGCTGGTGGGAGTGCAAGTTGGTGCAGCCACTCTGGAAAGCAGTGTGGAGATTCCTTAGAAAACTTGGAATGGATCCACCATTTGACCCTGCTATCCCACTCCTTGGCCTATACCCAAAGGATTTAAAATCAGATTGCTACAGTGATGCAGCCACATCAATGTTCATAGCTGCTCAATTCACAATAGCTAGATTATGGAATCAACCTAGATGCCCTTCAGTAGATGAATGGATAAAGAAACTGTGGTATATATACACAATGGAATATTACTCAGCCATAAAGAAGAATAAAATTATGGAATTTGTAGGTAAATGGATGATGTTGGAAACTGTTATGCTAAGTGAGATCAGCCAATCCCAAAAATCCAAAAGCCGAATGGTCTCTCTGATAAATGAATGATGATGCATAATGTGGGGGGGAAAGATGGCAAGAATGGAGGAAAGATAGCTAGCATAGAGGGAAGGGAGGGGTGGGGGCGGGTGGGGGGTAAAATTAATAACAGAATGTGTGACAGATACCATTGCCCTGTGTACATGCATGAACGCACAGATGGTGTGACTCTACTTTGTGTACAGCCAGTGAAACAATAGCTGTACTCCATTTGTGTTCAATGAATCAATAAGTAAATAAAAAAAATTCTTTGATTTTGAGAATTATTCCTATTATCCAATCCCTCTGACATTAGAATAAACAATAGGTATACTTTTCTTTCAACTTCCTTTTTTTATCTCTAATTTTGTTTCCATTGTAAGGATGTTTCCCTTCTTTTAAAAAACTTGTTCTAGGGGCTGGGGATATAGCTCAGTTGGTAGAGTGCTTGCCTCACAGTGCACAAGGCCCTGGGTTCAATCCCCAGCACAAAAAAAACCCCCAAAAAACTTGTTCTAATTAGTTATACATGACAGTAGAATGCACTTTGACACATTATACATAAATGAAGTATAATTTCTCATTCTTCTAGTTATACATGATGTAGAATCACATTAGTCATGTAGTCATGTATATACATAAGGGAATAATGTCTGATTCATTCTACTATCCTTATCCCATCACCCCCTCCCCTCCCTTCACTTCTCTCTACCTAATCCAAAGTAACTATTCTTCCCTAGCCCCCACTATTGCAAATTAGCATATGCATATCAAAGAAAACATTTGGTCTTTAGTTTTTTGGGATTGTCTTATTTCATTTAGCATGATATTCTCCAACTCCATCCGTTTATCTGCAAATGCCATAATTCATTCTTCTTTAAGGCTGAGTAATATTCCATTGTGTATACGTGCCACATTTTCTTTATCCATTCATCTGTTGAAGAGCACCTAGGTCAGTTCCATAGTTTAACTGTTGTGAGTTGAGCTGCTGTAAATATTGATGTGGCTGTGTCACTGTAGTATGCTGATTTTAAGTCTTTGGGGGTAAAAACCAAGGAGTGGGATAACTGGGTCAAATGGTGATTCCATTCCAAGTTTTCTGAGGAATCTCCATATAGCTTTCTATAATGGATGCACCAATTTTCAGTCCCATCAGCAATTTATGAGTGTACCTTTTACACCTGATTCTCTCCAGTGTTTATTGTTGCTTGTATTCTTGATAATTGCCATTTTGATTGGGGTGAGATGAAATCTCTGTGTAGTTTTGATTTGCATTTCTCTAATTGCTAGAGATGTTGAACATTAAATACACCTCAGATGGAGCATTAATCTCCAGGATATACAAAGAACTCAAAAAACTTAACACTAAAAAAACCCCAAATAACCCAATCAAAAAATGGGCAAAGGAACTGAACAGACACTTCACAGAAGAAATATAATTGATCAACAAATATCTAAAACATGTTCAACATCCCTTCTTAATAATCTTTGCAAGTCTTTAGAATGGTCTGAGCATGGAAAATGTGCCCTGACAATACAGCAGAGGGCAAAATGACTGCTGATAGCATTGTTCAAGGGCACTTTGACCTCAGAGTTCAGTTTTGCTGGTGTGATGGTTGACACATCCCAAGGTCATCAGTGGAAGAGTGGCTCTATCTGCAGTCATTACACCACTGCCCCAGTCACCAGGCCACTTTACTGTGACCTGCCAACTTCCTCTTCCTCTCTTTTCTCCTGCTGTTCCCTCTGCCTGGAACAGCCTCTTTGTCCAGCTCAAGGTCCTTTCCTCCTGAGGCCTTCCTGACTGCACTAGGTATCCTCTTGTTCTCTTCTCTGTACTGATCTAATTGCTTCAATTTGGTCATAAGTAGTGAGAGTCCATGGAAGGAACCCTTTGATTTGGAATCAAAAGGTTAGCATGAGCCTCATATCTGCTTCATCCTGGACAGACAGCCATTTCTGACTCTCAGTTTCCTCCTCAGTTAAATGGTAGCAAGCATTCATACTTGGGTGAAGTGACAAGAGTGAAGGTCAAATATGATCATGTAGGAAAAGAGCTTTGCAAATGATTCAAAGATGCAAATATCTCAGACATCCTCCTCCTCCTCCTCCTCTTCCTCCTCCTCATCATTATCTTTTGTGTGTGTATTTTTGCATCCAGAACTTACTAGGAACTTCATATAAATCCCAGCAGATGACTGGTGGCAAGGGACAGTGCATTTTAACTCTGGTTACAAAATGAAACCCTGCTTAGAATTAGTTTTGTTTCCATTTGGGAATTCCCACATTGGGTCAGGGTGATCCAAGAGAAGAAGAGAAAGAGGAAGACCAACTTTTCAAAGCACTGTGTGTTCAGTGTGGACAATCACATTTCTTGATCGTCTCTGCAGGCTTGAACATCCACTGATCATTCTTTCATTTACTCATCCACTAAACAAACATTTATGGAGAACCTATTTTGCCCAGGGTAATGTAGATACAGAGATGAATACGGTAACAGAGCTGGGGTAAAGCTGCTGGTGTGTGAATAATAAGAAGGGTTCAGTGATTAAGATATATCCAGGGAATGAAGGGGCACTTGGCTCAAACCTGGGAGTTACTGATTATTCTCAGAGCATTGTTTGGTGGGGTGGGAGGAAGAGGACGATACAGTGGCCTGTGAATACACACAGCAAGAACACCTCCACTGCACTAGACTGTAGCATTGTGTTCTGAGCCCACGTCTTCAGGCACTTCAGGGCTGAACTGCTGGTCTATCAGGGGTCAGATGCATGGTATGTGTCTCCATGATGTCAGGTAATGTTTTCTAGAGCCCTCTCAGCATCAGCCTTGAAGGAAGAGGAGAGATTGAAGTCCCTTGCATGAAAAGTCCTGTGTTTCTCCACTGTGTCTTGCTACTTCAGCCATCCGTGGGTAAAGCAAAACACAGGAAAGTTGGATGGGTCGCTCTCCAGAGCTAGAATCGTTCTTTAATTTTGGGTGATTTGGGTTTCCTAGATTGCTTCTTGGGTAGGTGTCTTAGGGAAAACTACTTCCCTCCTTTATTTTTTTAATCAACTTTAAATATAGAATTATAGAAAAATTGCAAAGACAGTATAGAGAATTTCCATACACCCCTCATCCACTTGCCCCATTGTGAACGCCCAGCATTAACCTGTCCATTTGTCACAACTAAGAAATCAGTTCTAGTACACTTCTATCACTTAAATTTTATATTTTATTTGAATTTCATCAATTTCCCCATTAATGTCCTTTTCTAGTTCAGGATCCCATCCAAGACTCTGCATTCCATTTAATTGTCAATCTCCTTAGGTTCCTTTTGACTATGACACTTTCTTGGATTTTCCTTGTTTTTGATGACTGATAGTTTTGAGGAGCTCTGGTCAGAACTTTGTAGAATGCTCCTCAGTTTGGGATTGTCTGATATTCTTCTCATAGTTACCTGGATTTAGGGCTTTTTGGGTGCAAGGCCATATGTGAAGTACCCCTCCTGTCCCATCATTTCAGGGCTGAATGCTATCAAAATGATTTATCACTGATGATGTTCATCTTATCACTTGACCTGGGGGTGTTTTCTAGTCCCCCTCCCCACTTCCCATACTCTAGAAGTAAGTCATTAATCATAGTCCATACTCAAAAGTGGAGGGGGGAGAATAAGCTCCATTTCCTAGAGAGGGAGTTATATCTATAAATTACTCAGAATTCTTTGGTGGGAAAGATTTGCCCCCCATTTGCTTATTTATTTAGTTGGTCATTTCCTATCACTATGAACTCATACATATTTATTTTGTACTTTGGTATAATAAAGTATCACATTATTTATCTTGTTGCTCCAATTGTTGTGCCTGGCCATTGGGAGCTTTTCCAGGTTGGTTCCTATGTCTGTTTTTTTTTTTTTTTTTTGGTACTGGGGATTGAATTCAGGGGCACTTGACCACTGAGCCACCTTCCCAGCCCTATTTTGTATTTTATTTAGAGACAGGGTCTCACTGAGTTGCTTAGCACCTCACTTTTGCTGAGGCTGGCTTTGAACTTGCGATCCTCCTGCCTCATCCTCTGAGCTGCTGGAATTACAGGCATGTGCCACCATGCCAGGCTCCTATGTTCATTTAGCATGTTTGAACTGTTTTGTGTTTTGAGTATTTTCTTACTTTCTGGCACACTGAGATGTTCCAGTCTCATTTTGTTTTTTCCCTCCCCATCTACAAAGATCTGTTATTTACTTCCATAATACTCCAAGCACCAAGTGCGTGGAGTTTTCTTTTTTTCTCCTCACCAACCATTTCTCTGATAGCATCTGAGCATTCAACCATTCAGTTCAATTCTGGTACTATCTGCCTGGGGTTAGAGTCAGATCACAAATGTTAAGGGCTCAGCCATGTAAGACAGTCCCTGCTTCAGACACTAATCCCAAGTCTAGGCCTCCAGTACTTCTGTCTATAAATCAGGGGTTTCCACTACCCTGTTGTTAGTGGTAATTTGCTAAAGTGACTCCCAGAACTCAAGGAGAACTGTTTGCTTACTGTTATCTGTTTATTACAAGAGAAACAACTCAGAAACAGCCAGCCAGATGAGATGCAAAGGGCAAGGCACAGGGGTGGGATGTGGAGCATCCACACTATTTCCAGGATGCCACGCTCTTGCATCTGTCTGTATTCACCAACCCAGAAACCCTCTGAACCTTGTCCTTTCGGGTTTTTATGGAGGCTCTATTATGTGAGCATGATTGAATAAATCTTTGGCTACTGGTGATTCACTCAATCTCCAGCCCCTGCCCCTGCCCTAGAGTTAGTGGGTAAGAGCTGAAAATGTCAACCCTTTAATCCCATGGTTGGTCCCTCTGACAATCAGCCCCATCCTAAAGCTAGCAAGGAGTCCACTGAGAGTCACCTCATTAGCATAAACTCAGAAAGGGGCTTATGATGAATAAGAAAAGATGTTTTTCTCACCCTGTCACTCAGGAGATCACAAGGGTTTTAGAAGCTCTTGTGTCAGGAATCAGAAACAAACCAAAGATCTTACCCCTATCACTCAGAAAATTAAAAGGATTTTAGGAGCTCTATGCCAAGAACAAGCATGAAGACCAAATACGTATTTCTTATTGCATTACAACGTCACACCAACTCTAGAATCAATCAATTGTTCAAGGAATCTGGTGGCTTTTATTAGGGAATGGCATTGGAAACCATGACCTTGGCATGGGGGGTGCTCACTGCTACTGGACATCACCACTTCCAGCTTTCTTTGTATATAGAACTAAAAAACATATGCATCTAGGTATAACCCAGGCTTGTGTGCATATTTCTGTATCTATCCATCTGTATATTAAGCTAAATGTGAGTTTTAATTAATGGTTCTGACTAATCCATCCCCACAAAGACTCGTTCTAACCCTCCCTTGTTTTGATCTGCAACTTCATACATGCCTGGCTCCCACCATCCACCACCCAAAACCCAGTATATGTGCATAGCAATTCACAATTCTTTATTTGTATCCCTGTGAGAAACAACTTTAGAATACAATGTTTCCTTTAGCCCTCTGAAATGTCAATATTTTCTAAATTTTCAAAGTTAGATATCATTTTCCAACCTTTCTAAGCTACTTAGGTGGGCTTTGTTCTTCCCAATCCCTATAGAGCATTCACCTCTTTTAAAATTATTTTCTGCCTATTTGACTTGGGAGAAGTACTGGATGCTGGTTTGTCACCATGAAGCTTCTCTCAACTCACGGCAGGCTGCAAGAGCATTTCCACACACATGGCCCTCAGATGAATCTTAGATGGTTTTGGCAAAATGATAAAATCATTTATTTTTCATGTATTTATAGTTATGAATGTTATCCTTACATATTTTGGAAAACATGGAAATTGCTATACTACAGCACAGTGTCAAGATAAAGATGGGAAGAATATTTGAACTCACCATGGAGAGAGATTAAAAACAGTTGTAAATGTCTAGACTATGAGTGGAGATAAAAATGTCAGTTAACTCTGGTTTGAAAATGTGTGGCTTCTCTTCGGAGGGTAAGGAATGTAAGAAGATGAGGTGTGCTTGCAGACCCAGAGGTTGAAGTGGAAATTTTCACCTCCCCATCGCTACCTCCCATCTGGATGTGGGCACACTGGGCTTTTCCCTCCTCTCAAACCCTTTCTTCCAGAACCGAGGGTCCCTCTACCCCTCCTTCCTCAAGGTACTTTTGCGTTGCATGTGGTAGGAACTCAGGAAGGACTTGTCCAGTAGATGAAGTACTCTCCAGTCAGCCTTGAGAGTCAGTCGTTCCTACTTGCCCTCAGAGACCTCTTTTCTCCTTGGCAACATCACTTTTTAGTGGTTTAATTGTGAATTGTTTTACAGTTGGTTTCCTTTGAAAATGTTGGTGTGCTCTTGCCACCCTCCAGAGCCCTTTGTGAGGTGCCATAACAGAACCCTGCTAGCGTTTACAAGCTAGGGTCCCTCCCGAGGGTGACTCTGTGTCCCCGCCACACACTTTATTGGCTGCAGAGTGCTTGTGCTTTGCTCTCAACAGTGAGTTCCTTTTACTCACTGAAAGAAAAACCACAAGAGGAACTTTGTCCAGGAAGCAGAAAACCTTTCTCCTCCCTTGTATCAAACCCATAACTTTACAGAGGGTTTTAAAAAAGACCTTTATTGGTGAATTATAATTATACATAATAGTAGGCTTCATTATGATGTATTCATACCTGCACATAGCAATAATTCGGTCTAATTCATTTCCCAGTACTGCCCTTTTCCTTTCCTCCTCTGTCCCCTTGATCCCTGATTCTATGTTATACTGGTTTCCCTTCTATTTTCATGAAATTCACTCCCCTCCTTTTTGCCCCCCAAACATGGTGTTTAAATGAGGAAATGCTCACAGAAATTTGTGTTTCTGATTTTTTTTTTTTTTTTTTTGGTACTGGAGATTGAACCCAAGGGGTGCTTCACCACTGAGCCACGAGCCACATCCCCAACCTTAATTTTTTAAAATTTTTTAATTTTGGGACAGGGTCTCCCCAAATTGCTTAGGGCCTCACTAAGTTGCTGAGGCTGTCTTCGAACTTCCAATCCTCCTACCTTAGCCTCCAGAGCTGCTGGAATTATAGGCATGTGCCATCATGCCCGGCCAGATAATTTTTGTCTTCCCAGGGAACAGTATTTGGGTCATATAGTGCCATTCTATCTGGTGGGCTTCCTATCTTGAGCCAGGTTTCCTCCCTGGAGAGAAATCCCTACAACATTGTTAATGCTGACTGGTACAATTTTAGGTAAGCACAGCAGAGCACATGGTAGGATGCTGGGTTCATCTCTTGGTGGTTTAGTGTCTGGCTTCATGTCAGCATAAGACCTAAATGGAAGCAGAAGGAGCAGCCTGGTTGACAGGACTGTGGGGGTACTTGTGGTTCAGTGGGTTACCCTGTTTGGATAAGCTGGGTTTTTTCTATGCAAGGCAGACTGTTTAGAGGCTAAGGGTGGAAGTGCTGTGTATTAGTGTCCTGTGGCTACTACGACCAATGGATGGCTTAAAACAAAAGATGGCTATTCTTCCACGGTTCTGGAGGCTGAAAGTGTGAAATTAAGATGTTGGCCAGTTCCAGGGCTCAGAGGGGAAATGTGCTCCTGGTGTCTGAAGGTTGCCAACAATCTGGCCTTCCTCGGGCTGTGGTGGCATAATTTTAGTCTCTGCCACTGTTTTCACATGATTCTTCTCTTTGTGTGTGTCTCTTCTCTTCTTATAAGCATGCTAGTCGTATTAGATTGAGGCCTACCCCAATTCAGTATGACCTCATCTTATCTGATAACATCTATAAAGTTCCTAATCCAAATAAGGTCACATATTGAGGGTCTGATTAAACACAATTTTTAGCAGACACTATTCAACTTTGTGTATGTTGCATCAACCTGGAAGAGAAGGTGACTTTAAAAAATTTGCCAGTGTCTCTGTCCACTTGCCAAGCTATGTCCTTGGTTTTCTAATTTGAACAATTGAGCTAGCAGGAGCCTGGATAATTGCTATGGAAGTTGTCAGCTGTGCAAGATTCATTATTTTACAAGCTTCCCTGGCTGGTGCCTGTTTGGGAACTGTAATAGCTTTTACCCATAGTTGGAGTTCTGAAAAATGTTTGTTTAAGTAACAATAAATGATTACTGAATAGGCCCTTCTAATTCCAGCTACATAGGTGATTGTTCCCTGTTTATCCTGTGATTCTCTACTGGTGGTTTAGAAAAGTCTGTTGGATTTTCATGGGGTGGATGTGGTATGATCTACTTCATCTCTGTGAGTCATACAATATTTGTGCTCCATGGATCATAATTCCCATAAAAATTGTTCCAGGGGAGAACAGGGTTTTGTGGTCAAACAAGACTTGAGAATTATGTATTTGCTATTCTCTTCCTAAAGATTAGCAATGCACACTGACTTTTTAAAGGTTCTGACATGTTCTGTAGTAAAGAGACCTATTAAACATTGTTTTAATTCAGTGTATGCCAAATTAATTTTTCTACAGATCATCCTCAATTTTTTTGTAAATGAATAATATCTATTACAGTCCATGAAAATATCAACTAAGCAAAAAATTTTGAGAAGAATGCAAGAGTGATCAAGAATATAAATATTGGAATCAGGTTCAAGTTCAAAACTTAAATTTGTTGACTTTTGACAAATAATTGGGCCTGTCTGAGCCTGTGTTTCCTCAACTGTGAGATGGATTATATCACTACTTGCTTTGTGGGATTAATTAAAATAATAGAGGCAAAGTGCTTAGCACAGGCCTAGGATGCAATAACAACTCAATAAATGTATCCATCATCATCATTATTATTTTCATTATCATACAACCCTATGTTCTTTTATTGGTCCCAGAGATCATTTGAGGAAAAGATGATCTTGATTCTAACAAAGAAGATGAAGTTTTCAAATCTGTTGACCTTTATAAAAATCTAATCTGGCAAGAAAGTTGGGATGTTTTTTTCTCAGTTTCTAAGAATTCTGGGAATTAACATTCTCCAAATCCAGTTTTTCTGAAACTGGGCAACTCTTTTTTCATCCTTCAATCAGTTGTGATTTCTTCAGACTGGTCAGAAGCCAGGTATGTTCACCTAAAAGAAAATTAAACCCAATGTAGCAAATGAAGATCTGCATTTCAAAAGGCATTTCATAATGCCTGGCTTACCTCTGAAGGTGTAAGGTGGTGGGGGACCAGGGACACAGTGCAGAATAGGCCAAGGGGAAATGGCTTGACAATTCCTGGTTTCAGATGCACTGACCTATCCTTTTTGGGTGCATGTACTTATAGAAGATGCCACAGTCTTTTGACACCTTGGCTGAGGCAGAGCACAGCTTTCACAGTGCCAATCCCCAGAAGGATGGAGAACAAAACAAGTTCCAGAGGATGATGTGCTTGGGGTCTTGGCAGGCGGCCCAGGTGGACTGGTTGAGTAAGTAGCTGTCTCTGCCAAGAGAAAAAATTTACTATAACAGAGACAGTAAAGGGAGGGAACGGCTACTTACCAGCTGAAAAGTCCTAGTCTAATATTGAAGATCACAAAGTTAAGGATCTTCATTGCTCTTGTCTTCGCAGGGAGCAGACCTATCATGACTGATGGGTGGAGGGCTAAACAGACTACCTTACCCCTAGCAGCACAGTGGCTCAGTAAGGCACTGTGGATACAGCCATAGCCACATGGAGAGCATCCAGGAAGTGGGAAATCATGCAGTACGAGATTTTAACTGCCCTAAATGCGGTAAGGAGTGGTTACGGGTTAAGGGCTCCAGTACTGCACAGACTTGGGTTCTAATTCCAGCTCTAAGATGAGTTTCCTTAATGTTTTTGTACCTCAGAATATTTAAGTAAAATGGGGTTAAAAATAGCATCAACATAGTAAAGGAAAGTAAAGGGAATGAGGGGGAGGGAAAGGGAGGAATAGGGACTGAAACAATAAATCATTCCATGCACATATACCTTGGTCAAAATGAACCCAAATGGTATGTACAACTGTAATACTTTAATAAAAAAAACATAAAAATAGCATCAGCAATGCAGAGTGGTTTTAAGGACTAGGTACAGTGCCTGCCATGCAGTAGGTAAGGTGTTTTATCTCTAGCCTAATTATTATCATACAGGGCAGAGACCTGAGAGGCCTAGAACAGCAAAGCTCGAGTCACCTGGCCCTGCAGAAGGCCAGCAGCAGAGCGACAGTACACGAGCAAAACCCTCAGGGGGATCTGGAGTCAGAGTATACTCGCTGGACAAAGAGGAAATGGCCATGTTATTTGACATCTTTGTCTTTATCTCTATTTTTACCTCTTTTAAATTGGTATCTATTGAGTCCCCAATGAGATCATAAGTTCCTTAGATGTAAAGATTTTTTAAGCCTCACCAGCACTATTTTATAAAAACCCTGTGACTAATCTATGAGGAAAGGATTGAAGGGAGAAATGGGGTGGGGACCTTGCTGGAAGGCTGTTACAAGAGTCAAGGCAAAGGGTGAGGGAGATTTGATGGACTAGGTGAAGAGTAGCTCCAGATCTGAGATACATTGTTGAGAAAGAATCAAAGTGGTGGTGGATTCAATGTGAGAATTGAGAAGAGAGAAGAATTGAAATGACTCAGGTTTTAGATGCCATCTAATGTATGGGGATGATTGAAAGGGATTTGTGGGGAAACATCACGGGTGTTTTGGCATTTTAATACTGAAATGTTGTGAGAGAGTCAAGAGAAAATCTGGGGAGACAGTTATTTGGGTCAGGAATGCAGAAGAAATGTCTGGGCAGGAGACAGACAGTTTGAGATTATTCATATATAGATGGGTGGCTCTGAGAGACAAGGGGTTGAGTAAGATCTGCTGGGGAGAGAACAGGAGATGGAAAGAGAGGCAGCGACTTTCTCAGTCAGTTAGTGCTGGGTTTCTCTCTATATTCCCCTTAGGAAAGGCAATGTGCAGCATAGGGTCCCAACATTTCAGGATATTTGTACAACCCCAAATTTGGTAGTTAAATCTCTCCCATTAGACTGTGAACTTCTTGCAAATCAGTAAGTTGTCTTTCCTTATCCCTCTGTTCCCACAACGCCCAGCCATACTAAGCAGGCTCTTGTCATGTACTTAAATTTTCAGATGGGCTAGTGAAGTCAAGGTATTGGGTTGAATTCCTTGGGTGAATTATTTAACTCGTGGGCCCACATAATACTTCCTGCCTTGGCCAGTCGTCTCTCAGGGATTACTGATTTGGGAGCAAGTGGGGAGAGAGCACCAAGACACAAGGCATGAGTGGAAGGACCCAGCCCATGACTGACAGTCAATACTGATGGCACACACTCTTCATGCTCATCAGCTGCATCCTCTTTAGATGTGAGACACTGACCCAAGACCATGGATGCTGCTCTCTCCAGGCTGTCATTCCTGAAAAGGTAGGTGTAGTTTCCACTGCCAGTGTCACAGAAGGGGCTGCTGAGCAAACCTGATGAAGAGATGACCACACAGTACATGTCTCCCATAGGTCCTTATATGACCGGAATTACAGGGAATGCATCTGCAATGGAACAGAACCAGAAATTCAGTGCACAATGGTGAGGGAGGTGATAGAAACTCAGCTTTTTAAGGATGCATCCTCTGAGATTCCTGGTAAATCAATAAAGATCCAAATCTTCCCTGTAGAGGCCAGACCAGGTCAATGTCCCTGTTTTTCTTCTCAAGTGCAAAAAGGTGGGTACTGGGACTGAGAAGCCCTTTGTCCATTCCTCTGCCTCAGTTTCAATTTTAAAGAATGAAATCATCTGCCGTGCAGCCGTGAGCAGGAATGAGATTCCCCTACCTTCAGACAAGGTCTACACTGCTCCACACACAGAGTGCTGCCGGTGCCCTCGTTGGCACTTGTGGTAGACGGCAGCAGTTGATCTCAGCCCCCTTTCCCACCAAGCCTGACAGGGCCTCTTGGTCCTCAGAACAGAGTGATGGATCAATTGGTTTTGACACTTTGAAGAAGTCTACTTGCCATCTGGTGGTGGACAGTTAGTAAATGTTTGTTATATGATCAGGTGAGTAAATGAATCATCATTTTCCTATTGCCTGAGTCAGTGACCACTACGGGGCCTTGGGCTGCATACAAACACTGGAAATACTTGTTGAGTGGATGGGCAATTGAATGTGAGGAAGGGCCATGGGGAGGCTGGTATCCAGCCTGTGGTGCCTCACTGAATTGGGCCAAGTGAGGGGCTTGTTTGCTTCAAAGCATGAGCTTTTATTCCTGACCCATCCACATTGAGTCTTTTAGCCCTAGGAAGGGATAGGGAAGCTGAATAGAACAACTTGGGGAACTCTTTAGGGATAGTCAGGTGACATGGGTTGTGAGGTCCTTGGGAGGCTCTGGCTGATGGCAGCAAGGGTTGGGACAGGGACCTTTGGAGCAGGACAGTCTTTGACTATTTGAATTTTTTTCACTGCTTAAGCAGAGGAAAGAGGTGTACGAACTAGAAGTATATGAACAGTGGATCGCTAACTGTGATTAGTCACTCTGTTAAGCAGTTTTGTACATGGGAAAGAGCACAATCCTGGGTCTCCTGACCTAGGCTACATCCCAGACCTGCAGGTCATGCATTAGCATATTCTAGGAGGGGAGTATGTCAGGCATCGTGGAGATAAGCAAGAGCCTCGCTCTGAAGAAATGAGCTTTGCAATCTACTGGGGTTCCATGAATCCTCCCCTCAATGTGATTCCTAGCTCGAACATCACAGCTATGTAAATTTGGGCAGCCACTCAGCAGAATTTTCCCTTTCTTGTTTGTCAAATAGGAATAAATTTGTTGTTTGTGGTGACATTGTCACAGGATTCTTCTTGTAGTGCTGAGTGGGAGAAGATAGTGGTATGCATGACAGGTCTCTGGGGTAAGAAGATCAAATAAATGCATAATGGATGAACTTGTTGAGTGTTAGTCTTTTGTTCTCCAAGGGGCCACTATGAACCTGGTTTTGATGGTACAAGCTCCAACCTTCCTTCTGGTTTGAATACAGCTCTGTGATGTGTCACCTATTGGCTACTGGGGAAACATGAAAGCCAAGGGAGGGGGAGCCCTACATCTTTCCAGACAGAAACACAAATGCCACCGCCTCAGCAGCCGGCCTACCATGCCCTGGGTTTTGTGACAGCAATGTGTCTGGGCTTTAAAAGGAGAGTATGAAAAGGGCTAGGAAATGGTCCTTCAGAAAAGAGAGCACACAGATGAGGAAATGGACCCTTTTGGGGTGGGACTAGGTGGGACCTACAGTCCTGGGGACCCCATGGCATTCACCCTGCATCTGTGAGTGCAGGGCCCCCCTCCTCTTCTCTGCAGCATGAGAGCCGGCACCAGGACCTGTGCAAATACCAGGCTCTTGTAATGAAGGCAATGTTGTCTTGTGGAAACAAAGTTTTGATTGTGTCTCTTGTCTCTTCCTATTTAGAAGTGTTAAGCAATTCCTCATTGCCTATAGGATAAAACTCAGGCCTGGACAAGCTATACATGTCCTTTGTGCCCTGGTCTTACTCTGCTGTCAGAGCCTCCCTTCTCCTCCTTTGTCAGGACTGCTGAACCTTCAAGTTATCAGCTCCCAGGATTTTCCTGCCTCTGGACCTTGAATTTGCCCTTCACCTTTTGTCACTAGGCAAACTCACTCAAAGGGTGAGTTCAAATGTTATCCCCTATGCTGTTCCCCTGCATGATATTCTTGCTTCCTGAGCCTCAAACCTGTGGATTTACATTATAGGGCAAGAGGGGACTAAGTTAAAGATCTTGACAGGAGTTGCTTGTGTTGAATTATCTGCTCAGGCCCTAGATATAATCACATGTCCTTACAAGAGAGAGGCTGTGGGAGGGTGAGGGACACACAGACAGACAAGCCCATGCAAGGATGGAGGCAGAGAGGGAAGGAATGCCAAAGGCCACCTGGTGCCAGGAAAGGTCAGGGACAGATGCTCTGCTGGAGCTTCCAGAGGGAGTGTGGCCCTGTGGCCACCTTGAATTTGGACTTCTGGACTCCAGAATTGTGAAACAATAAATTTCCAATGTTTTAAACCACCAAATTTGTGGTAATGTATTACAGCAGTCCTAAGAAACTGGTCTCCTCTTTGTAGCTTTTAGTGATCCCACCTGGCAAAACAAATTGTTCTCATCCTGCCCTTATTTCTCCTCCCTGAGCACACGACATTCTCCCTTGCTCTGCTGGGTTCTAAGCTGGTGGCCCAACACAGAATCTTTTAGCAGTGTGGGAAGAAGAAAGAGCATTAGCATTACAAAGCCATAAGTCAGAAACAAGAAATGAGTACACAATAGTTGAACTAACTTTATGAAAGAAATCACTTAGAGATGGTTGGTAGGTGTGTTACATATATTTTGGGAATCACCGTTTCTCCCTAAGGTGATCAAGATGCTTCTGGGGAATGTAAAATTGGTGTGCTACAGACACTAAAGATGGCCGTTATCTACACCAGTAGTCTGAGGCAGGGGTGCAAACTCAGGTGACTTTATAGGCTAGGTAGATAAAGGAGGACCATGTGTCCTTGTGTAACCCCTAAGGAGTGGTTAGAGTGTAGGGACCTGGAGGTACACATCCTACTAAAGACATTCTATTCATTGTAAAGCAAAACACGTGTGCCAAGCAAACTCGATCAACTCTCGGCCGGTTTTTAAACTCTCTGGAGCCTCAGTGAGGATTGGGTGATAGTTACATGACATCCAGTAAAAGGAGAACCACAGTTCTGGGATTTGGCAATGTGTGTCTTCTGTGCTGGGGAGGGTGTACTGGGTTTTCCTTAGGATCATGTTGTCTCTGGTGGAAGTGGGTGCATCTGATCATCACAAATCTATGACACTAGATATAAAGATTCTTCCTAATTTTTGGAACCATTTGGAAGAGGTGAATGCTAATAATTTCTCCAAGCACCAGCTAGGGGCATTGCTTGGTGCTAATAGCAAACCAAGATCCAAGGTGAGATGTCCAGAATGCAGCAATGACCTCAGGACAGGATTGACAAAATTTCCTGCCAACTGGTCATGCTGCTCTACTGCTTATGAAGTTCTGGTGACTATTCTTTCTCTTTCTGACCTCATTTCCTGTTGACTCTCCCAAACCTTTCCCACCCAGCTCTGTCTGGTTTCTCTGGTTTCCTTGCTGTCTTGGAGTTATCAAACATACTGCCAACTCAGGGCCTTAAAAACACACCATTCTTTCTTTTGAAATATTCTTCTCCAAACATCAACATTGCTCATTCTTTTAATTCATGTAAGTGACTGCTCAAACACTACCTTCTCAGGCAACATTTAACCACACGTCTCTTCTGTTACTCTAGTTTTGTTCTTCATAGTACTCGCACCTGACGTGACAATGTACAGTGGCTCTTTTCCACTAGAGTGTATGTCCTAGGAGAGAAGGAATTTTGTCTGCTTTGTTCACTGCTGGGTACCCTTAGCTGAGAACAGTGCTCGCACTCAGTAAGTGCTCACTACTCATGGGTTGAACTCCTCAAGGGTAAGAACGCAGCTTAGCGAGGTGGCATACAGCTTTGCTGTGGTCTGTGTTTCAGCACCATTTCCTGCTTCTTCTTCACATGAGCAGCTCATTCTCCAGCCACACCCAGCTACAGGTTTTCCCAGAGCACATCTTGCTTTGTGATGCTCCTGTGCCTTTGAATAACTGCTTCCTCTTCCTGAACACTCTCCTTCCTTCTCTGCTTGGCAAATTCCTACTAATTCTACACATTCCAGGTCAAATACCATCTTCTCTGGGATGGCTCTCTTGGCTTCTCAAGGTAGAGTTAGTTCTTTCCTCTTCTGTAGTTTGCAGGCCTCTGTTGAATCAGAAATGCACCTCATTGGGCTAGGATTATTTGTGTGTCTATCCACATCCCTTGGTCTAAAGGAGTATAGAGACCACCTCTGATGGGCTGGGCACACCTCCACCTATTGCAGTCCTTCCATCCCAAATCAGACCTGTACCACAAATTGGTCTCAAGTTGTCTTTCCCTGATGGGTTTGCTGAGTTTGCAGATAATATTGATGGAAAAGAACCATTAGTTAAATACAAAAAGAAGTTGTTGCTCTGGTTCTCAGTTTATGTGGGGCTTGTCCCATAGAAGCCTCCCAACAATTCTGGTTTGGCCTGTGGCTCCAGAAAAATAGCATTGGCATTGACGAGGCTCAGACAACCACCTTGCTGATGTCACAGGCTGCCATCGAGCAATAATAAAGGGAGACTGCAGGGGACTTCCCCACTGAGATGATGTGCTGCTGAACATGTCTCTACACACCATGGCCGTGACTGATGAAGGACTCACCCCCAGTGGCTGTCCACATGGCTGCGAGGGGTTGGGAGGTGTAGCTCCTGTGGCCTGGTTTTTGTCTCATCTGAAAGACAGCAGTGTCTGGAGCAGCCTTCCCAAGCACATGCCCTGTCTCTCTGAGTCATGGATATGCAACAAGGCCTCTGCTGACATGTGCTTCTCCTGCGTCAGATGGTGGAGAAATGGAGAGAGAGAGAGAGAGCAGGGTTTGGAGTCAGACAGGCAGTAGAGTCGCAGTTCTGCTCTGAAATTGCTGTGTGACCATGACCAAACAACTTAACCTGCTTGGGTCTCATTGGCACACTCATAAGAAAGATAATGACACCTACTGCACAAATACGGGAAGCAAATGAAATAATATGTGTATAAAAATTTAGTACATTATAAATCTTTGTGCAAATGCTCACTATTAGTAAGCCTATTCACTACAACTGTGAATTCTGGATTTGTCTCTTCTATCTTTTTTTTTTTTTTTTGATACCAGGGATCCAACACAGGGGTGCTTAACCAATGAGCAACATCCCCAGCTCGTTTATTTATATTTATATTTTTTATTTTGAGACAGAGTCTCACAAGTTGCTTAGGGATTCTCTAAGTTGCTGAGGCTGGCTTTGAACTCATGATCCTCCTGCCTCAGCCTCCTGAGCCACTGGGATAACAGGAGTGTGCCACTGCACCTGGCTTTTATCCCTTATATTTTAAAGAGTGTTAAGCAGGGAACTGATGCTAAATATTGGAGCTGATGCACGATATATTGTTTTTGGAGCATCCTTTCTGGCTTTTGAAATCTTGCTTGGGTATTCCTTATGTCACAAAGGGCAGCTCAACCTACTGCCCTTTCTTTCTTCATTAAGAGTTGAACTCTGTGGAGATGGATGCCACACCATGCTCTCAGCACCATGCCTCCATTCATTCCTTGATATTCTGTAGTTTCAAGCCTGGGGCCACTCCCCCAGGACTCATCCAGCCAGGACCCACTGGGCACCTAGTTGTGTACTGGAAGCTTTTTGGGTCCCAGTTTCTGTCTCCTCTGTTGCAACTGACATTGCAATTCCTCACTCCCTTTAGAAACCTTCTGCTTCCTCAGATTTTGTTGCTTTTCTCTTTTCTGCTTTGTCTTTGACTTTCTAGTTATTTCTCAGTCTCCTTCATAGGCTTCTTTTCCTCTGTACACTTCTCAATTTTTTGTGTCCCCTGGGGTTTTGACCTGAGTTCTTTCCTCTTCTCATTCTATTCACTAGCCTCCCACATCCATTGCCATGGGGGATCCCATATCACTTCTCTGCCATAGTTTTCAACCTTGCCTCTCTGCTGTTTCCAGTCCCAGTCTAACCATCCTCTGATTCCTCTGATGCAACATAGAAAAAAAATAGAGCCCTCTGTCCTCCCTCAAGGCTGGCCCTGTGGTCCTGCCTCAGAGAGTGCTATCATTACCCTCTTAGGTGCTTAGTCCAGAATGCTGGAGCAGTCTGGACTGTTTCTGTCTCTACACTCCTTTGTCTCAGGTCCCAACAACATCACCTTTTAAAACCACTCTAATGCACCCTTTTGTCTTCACCTTCCTGGCCTCTGCCTTAGGATGCTTCATTTGAGCACAAGTGAAAGCAAAGAGTAGACACTAAAGACTGAGTGCCCAAGGAAAGAAGAGAAGAAAGGAAGAAAAAGGAAAGGGAAAAAAATGAAGGAAAGAAAGAGATTGCTTTGGCTTGTTTTTTTTATATTATCTAACTTCCTGGCCCAGTTTGGTCCAGTTTGCCTTGCTGTCTGGGAGAGACTTTGCTGTCTGGAAGAGATGGGAGAAGTTTTCCTGGAAAGCTGGAGCAAGAGCTGGACAAGCTGGCTGGTACGAGGGATGCTAGAGAGACAGGGAGTCTGGCCATGACTGAGCCAGGCTGCTCTCTGCTTTCCTCTGGACCATTAATGTTCTTCTCTGGGTCCCTCTCTTTCAGTAAATAGTCTGGGGTGGGTGGTCTGTTATTAAGACACCTGAGTGTCCTCAAACTGTTTGACTGCTCTTAATAGTCACTGTATTTGTTCATTTATAAATTGAAAGAAGTTGGGTGGATGTTCTATATATTCTTCAGATGTGGAAAGTGAGGCTTTGGACGAGTAATTTGCTTAGTGATGGAGCTGGGAAATGCAAATCTGCCCTTTAGAAGCAGCAGGATGGATAAGAGGCAGGAGCAGATGCTTGAGTTGGTCTGCAGAGGAGGTGGTGGAGCTGGCATTCTGAGCCAGGAGAGGACAGATGCTTACTGACTGCAGATTTGTACCAGGCACTTAGTATATGATCTAACTCAAAGTTATCCATCTTGGGAGGGAGAGTGACCCTCCTTTTACTGAAGCCCAGGGAGGCTGCACAGTAGGCTATAGGCAGGCTCAGGGTTTAGTCTGTTAGACTTTTAGACTGTGCTGCCTCTCAGGAAGGGCTCTGAGTTGAGGTACAGACAACCGTCACCAAAGTTTTGCTGCTCTAGATTTTCTCTTGCACAGGAAGCCTATCTCTGCCCTGCAAGGCAGGGGCAGGTGGTCATTGGATGTGGCTTACAACACTACTGTGTCTACTAGCAGGTGGATACAGAATCCAGAAGGGAGGTAGTCCCCTGCTCATGTGAGGGTTCCCTATGCCCTGTCCATTCATCTGTCTTCTTGCTGAGCACTCAGTGCCTGGCATCAGGATCTCACATACATAAATTATCCTTTCATAAGTAATGGCAATATCTAGATGAGGAGGAACCAACTGAAAACAAAGTTGGAGGGGAAGGAAAACAGCCAATGCCTACCTTAGGGGCTAGCAAGTTGCAGCTGATGAACCAAATCCAGAATGGTGCCTGCTTTTATAAATAAAGTTTTTATGGCAACACAGCCACACTCATTTATTTACATAGGTTTAAGGCTGCTTTTTGCCCTATAGTTGCAGAACTGAGTAGTTGAAACAAGATTGACTGCATGGCCCACAAAGCTGGATATATTTACTACCATGTATTTTATTGAAAATGTTTGCCAAACCCATACTTTTACCTTGGAAACTCTTGATGAAAGCTGTGTGATTTATTTTTTAAGATGCTCATCTTATTAAAACCAACAAATATCCTGTTGTATTCTTTCTAAAGTGCATCTGCATGCAATTAACATCCATTTATTAAGCTCTGGTTTAAGCCAGGCTCTTAGCTAGGTAAGCATTTAGAGGGCAAATGTGAGTGAGACTTGGACCCTATTCTTATGGTGCTCACAGCCTAAGGGTGGGGGTAGACATGTAAACAGGTGTATCAGCACAGTGTGATATTCTGTGTCAGTGATGTCTTTGCTTATGAATGGTATGTTGTGGGTATAGAGGAGAAGCACCTGGCCATGCTCTGGAAGCCCAGGGAAGGTTGTCCTGAGATGAGATGTTTGCTCTGTAACTTGAAGGGTACCCTTAATCTGGGGGAGGTAAGGTGGATACATTTCATTCTTACCAAGAGTCTAGC
>JAJEJO010052919.1:53882-102639 GCA_020662805.1 Glaucomys volans
TAATCCTGCTCTCAGCCTCCCAAGTCACTGGGATTACAGGTGTGTGCTGCCATGCCCGTCAGACTCCCTCATTTTTTGACCATCACCCCACAACACACCTCCCGCCAGGGTCCCCTGCTCAGTCAACAGCTCCATTTAGTTTGTTCATTGATGAGGTTTGAGACCAGTGGCAGCAAGAGGGAGTGGGCAGTGATGGTGACAAGGAGGAGAGGAACTTGAAGTCTTTCGGCCTCTGTGGTTGTAATTGCTACTACTGACTCCACCTGCATGGGTATCCTGCAGGGTTTTACCAACAGAATCTCTGAATCTTTTCTCAATCTTACTGGAGACTTTTCCTCTGTCAGTGACCTTTATCAAATTCTGACCATTTGCTTGGTAGATCTAATGCAACGGTGCTGTGCTAGGTGATCCAACTGTTGTTTTACTCCTCCTGGTTGCAGTTTGTCAATGTGATAGAAACAACCACAATATTTACCTATTAGTAACAATTTAAAAAAAAAATTTTTATTTTAGTTCATTGTACACAGATGGAGTACAACTATCATTTTTCTGATTGTACACAAAGTAGAATCATACAATTTGCCTATTCATACATATACATAGGGTAAAGATGATTGTCTCATTCTATTATCTTCCACCCCCAACCCCACCCCCCCCCTCATTTTCCTCTATACAATCCATCCCTTCTCCATTCTTGTACCTCCCCCGACCCCCCTATGTGTCATCAACCACTTATAAGAGAAATCATTTGACCTTTGGTTTTTTGGGATCATCTTATTTCACTTAACATGATTTTCTCAAATTCCATCCATTTACCTGCCAATGCCATAATTTTATTATTCTTTATGGCTGAATAATATTCCATTGTGTATATATATCACAGTTTCTTTATCCTTTCATCTACTGAAGGGCATTTAGGTTGGTTCCACAGTCTAGCTATAGTGAATTGGGCTGCTATAAACATTGATGTGGCTGCATCACTGTAGTAATCTGATTTTTAAGTCCTTTGGGTATAGGCCAAGGAGTGGGATAGCTGGGTCAAATGGTGGTTCCATTCCAAGTTTTTTGAGGAATGTCCACACTGCTTTCCAGAGTGGCTGCACTAATTTGCAACCCCACCAGCAATGTATGAGTGTACCCTTTTCCCCACATCCTCGCCAACACCTATTGTTGCTTGTAATCTTGATAATAGACATTCTAACTGGGGTGAGATGGTATCTTAAGTAGTTTTGATTTGCATTTCTCTTATTATTAGAGATGTTGAACATTTTTTCATATACCTGTTGATTGCTTGTAGATCCTCTTCTGTGAAGTGTCTGCTCATTTCCTTAGCCCATTTATTGATTGGGTTATTTGTATTCTTGGTGTAGAGTTTTTTGAGTTTTTAATATATTCTGGAAATTAGTGCTCTATCTGTCGTGTGTGTGGCAAAGATTTTTCTCCCACTCTGTAGGCTCTCTCTTCACACTACTGATTGTTTCCTTTGCTGAGAAAAAAAACTTTTCAGTTTGAATCTGTCCCAATTATTGATTTGTGTTTTTATTTCTTGTGCTTTGGGAGTCATGTTAAGGAAGTCTGGGCCTAGGCCGATATGGTGAAGATTTGGACCTACTTTTTCTTCTATTAGGTGTAGGGTCTCTAGTCTAATTCCTAGGTCCTTGATCCATTTTGAGTTGAGTTTTGTGCAAGGTGAGCGATAGGGGTTTAGTTTCAATTTGCTGCATATGAATTTCCAGTTTTCCCAGCACCATTTGTTGAAGAGGCTATCTTTTCTTCATTGTATTTTTGGCTCCTTTGTCAAGTATGGGATAACTGTATTTATGTGGGTTTGTCTCTGTGTCCTCTATTTTGTACCATTGGTCTATCTGCCTATTTTGGTGCCAATACCATGCTGTTTTTGTTACTATTGTTTTGTAGTATAGTTGAAGGTAACAATTATTTTAAAGAGGTTATTAGTTATTTGGTCCCTCAAGCTGTTGACACATCTAAATAGTCCTTGATGGGGAAGTATGAGCCCCTCCACTGGGCTGTGCTCCCCTTCTGCTTAAGGGTTCTGGCCCTGTCTTCCTGCAGCTTCTCCTTCTGTGCAAATGATTTTGAAGAAACCACAAAGCCAGCTGTCAATATGGGGCCTTTTTTCATCTTGGTACATTAGAGTGTGAACACTGCCCCCACATCAAGTTGCTGGCCCTTTGACTGAAGCTTGTATTTGGCAGTTTTGAACCTGGTGCCCACAACTAAGACCCTGTGATTTGTTCTTTGGTGACTGATGTGCCAAATATCTTTTTGTACTATTTGATGGCTCCCCTCAAGAGCTCACTTTATAAGGATAAAAAAACAATGGAAATCTCCAAAGAGTAGCATTAACTTCATTCCCCAAGAGCCAACAAGGAGAGATGGCGGAATCTCACTCTGCATTTGTGAAACAATGGACAGAGTTAACGACAAAATTTCAAACAGATCATTTAAGTAGGTGTTTTTAATATATATATAATATATATACAATATATATTATAATATATAATAAATATATAATAAATATATATATATAATACATATGACAATTTACATTTTATAGGAAGAGATTTCAAATATATTTGATATAGCAATCCAGTGAGTATGTTACTCTTTTACAAGAGAGAAACCTGAGCTACAGAGAGAAGAAACAGTTTTCCCTGGGTCTTACAATGAATAGATGGAATATATGGAACTTTAACCCAAGTGTGTTTTTTTTTCACTCACATAGGAGTATTACACAGCACATGTGCATTTGTTCCCATGCTTATATATGTCAGCATGTGAAACACGAGGCACACCCGCAAATATTCAACTTGCTGAAACATCGTGGGGGGCAATGTGCTTGTCAGGTTTGCCCCTCTCTGACTTCAGTGACCCAGGTCCTTTTTGTCTAGATACTGATCTCAGTGTCTGGAGGAACCTTGGAGAGGTAACAGAGCTGGCTGATAGAATTATTAGCACAAACACCAACATATGCCTAGCTATACCTGAGTTCTATATAGAGTTCTCTTATATTTCCAGTTCCAACTCTCTCAAGAAGTAGAACAAATGCACAGTCAGGGAAATGGCTTCCCTGGGGTCCAGTCTGGTTTTCTTCCTCCAGGCCGTCTTGATACTCTTCTATATTTTCCATGCTGTGCATGTTTTACGTGCCAAATGACATATCTTTGAATAGTAACAGCCTTGCTTTGCCAATTACTAGCTGTATGTTTTTGGAAAAAAGTTACAACACCTTTCTGAGCCCCAGTTTCCTTATTTCTCAAGTGGGAATCATCATAATGTCAGGATTACCTCATAACTCACAGGACTATGGTGAGGATTAAGGCTTCCCTTCCTGATACACATAAAGTGTATTTATCAACAGAAAGGTGCTAGTCACAAAGCATGGTGTGCAGATGAAATGCTCAATAAATGCTACTACCCACTTGTATCATGCTTGGTAGTGCTGACAACTAAGTCCTTAATAGTGCTTTCTGAGGAATTGTTTATGATTGCCTTTGTCCAGAGCATCCACAGGGGTGCAGCTTTCCCCAGTGTGCCTTGCATGCTCCTGGAGCCTGACCATGGCTCCAGGAAGGTAGCTCCTTAGTCAGAGTGATTGGCATCATGAGAGCATTCACTGCTGTTGTGGGAGGAATATTAAAACTTTATGGCCAGAGAAGAAACTTCCTGGTTAAGGTTCAAACTAGAAATGGCTACTACACCATCTAGAGTCATGAATACCAGGACAGCTCCCAAGAACCATACTTAATTGAAATAATTTAGAGGGCATTCCTATGCTTCCTGTATAGGGGTCAGTATGGGGTGGTAGAATTTAGGTTGAACATGGACTTTGGAACTGGATTGGTGATTTTGCATCTCAGGTTGGCCACTTAGTAGTTATGTGATCAGGATTTGTAAGCTTCTCTGGGCCTCATTTTTCTCATCTGTAAAATGGCAATGATAATAATATCTACAAGGTTATTGTGAGGATTAAATGAAATTATGTATATCAAGTACTTAAAACCATGCCCGACATGAGCACTATGTGACATTAAGATTAAACATGCAGAATAAGCTCCAGAAGGAGATTCTAGAATTCAGTGAGCATCCCCTGCTAGAGCACTGAGAAGGAATAGTGAATACATGCAAGTGATGTATTTATTGCCTGGATTTTATAATTCCTTTCCCACTGCCCTTGCGGGAAGATGCAGCCGGGATTAAATTCTGCCTGTAGGATGCAGGCTGATGTGATGTGTGCTCCCTCCAGACCAGACCCATTCACAGCTCCTTATAGGTGATTCTTTACCCTCTTTTTTTCTGTTGTGTGCTGGCTGGATGCTGCCATCCAGGAGAACCTCGAGAAGTTCTCAGCTCTGTCCCTGGTCCTACCTTTTAAACCTCATCACTCTAGTTGGTGACCCTTTCCAAGGTGTGTGGCTGGACTCATGGCATTCACATTGGTGCCTCCTTTCCAGGCTTTTAGAGTGTAGCTCTTTCCCTGCAGACTGACTCCCACACTTCCATTTGCTTTTCATTTTCCCCAAATGTTTTTATATCATTCTAATCTGTGATCTCATCTCATCTCCTCTTCTTTTATCTTTTATATTTATTTTACTGGGTTTTTGGAGGGAATTTCCAGGAAGTAGCTGAGACAAACATGTATAGAGTTCTTCATGTTTAAACAGGAGTCCTGTTGGAACATTTTCAGAACCAGCACTGGAGATGCAGTACTTCAGAAATAGCAACTTTGCTTTTATTAGTTACTCTTAGATTTTTAAACAATAATAAAGTGGCAGATTGTTTTACTTTTATATAACTATCACTCAGAAAAAATATTATTACATTGTGATTGTGACATTATGATTTAATCTCCTTTTTAGAAAGGTTTTCTAAGGAAATTGTTTGGAGCCTACCACATTTATCAGATGCTTTTTCATTTTTTTCCCATTTTTGCAATTCTATATCCAAATTGCATAGCCCATTTTGGCAGAAGAGCAGAGATTATAAGATCAAGACCCACAGCTGCAAGATGCAAAATTAGTTTTTCACCAGTTCCACAGGGTAAAATCAAGTTTGCCTGTTCCCAGACTGGTAGGGAATTTGGAACACAGACAACATTTTAATTCAGGAAAGGAAATCTTGCTTCTTCTTTGTTGGCACAGCAATAATTGTGCCAACACAACTGAGGTTTCTAGAAGAAATTCAACCCAAATGCATTGCTATTTCCTTATTGAATCCTTCCAATCCAAGTGTCTGAAAGCAAACATGATGATGAGAGTAACCTGAAAGTTGCTCACCTGCAACTTCTAGTGAGAGTAACCTTTTTCACTGCGATGATATGATTTCACTTCATCCTGGGTCACTAACCAACCACTTCCTCCAGAAGCAAACCAGGTTGCATGGCCAATGCTATCATCCAAAACTGTATCCAAAGGCTGAACTAAGTGACCTATTTGAGTTCTTCTTAGTTTTTGCAATTCTAGAGAAATGTTAATTTCAACAAAACTTGAAATAAGAGAGGATTAACAGCTTGCAGTTCCTTTAGTCCTGCTCTTCCTGTGATTTCTATCTGGTACGTTATCTTCAGGATTATTAACAGTAGCATAAACAATTTTAGAGAATTCTTCAGAAGGTATTCCACAGTGATTTTTTTGGTTCATTCTTTTTTCTCTTAGAGGTAGTTGGTAAGGCCTTATCTTAACTCATGAAAGCTACATTAAGAATGTTGATTGGTTCACCTAAAGGAATATGATGATCAGCAAGGGTTGCAATCATCATGGAATTGAGGCCTCCAGAGAACAGAATTGCAAAATTTATTTGCCAAGTTTTGAACTTCAGTTGGTGCCAGGTTTTTGTTTCCAGGTAAATATAAGACAGGTCTGTTGACTGCAAGACATCAATGAGCTACTGAACTACCTTTTTCATGTGTCCATCTCTAAGAAAGATGTCTCTTTTGTAGATGGTGTGCTGGAAAAGCTTCTGCAGTGTTTCCAATGGAGCTCATGGCAACATCATATCTAAAGAACAATAGGTTCCTCAACAGAGTTTGGCTTCATTTGCTCCTTCTGACACAAACGTTGGTAAGTTGCTGAAATTTGAGTTGGCTATTGACATTCTTCAGTAACATTCTCCTTAGAAGCACATTTCCAAAGATGCATTTTAAAATTACACATCTAGAAATGGCAATAAATTTGAGGTCAGTTCTAAAAATTCCAGATGCTGGAACTTCTTGTCACTGATTTGCCACTGAGGATTTTGGTGTGCCCACTAAAGAGAGGTAGGAACTCTTGCCCAAAGTACTAAAATGCCAAAGCTAGGTATGGTGACCAAAATAAAAAATCACTACCAAACCATAAGTAATGAGTGGATGCTTAATAATACACAAAAAGACCAAGGACCTTAAACTTCTGAGAAGAATGGCAAAATATCAGATTCATCTTTATAAGATGAAAGATAATTAAACATAATTTGAGTATCATTCTCTTTGACTTTAGTCTTTATTCCACTAAAGACTTCTCCATTCTGTAGGAACACATTACCTCCCTCACCTTCCTCAGGCTGGGCAGTTCAAACACCTTTCAAGTGAAGGATATGACAAGAGAGCACTAGTAGTTAACATTGTATTTTTTGGGGGGGAATACTGGGGATTGAACTCAGGGGCACTTGACCACTGAGCCACATCCCCAGTCCTATTTTGTGTTTTATTCAGAGAAAGGGTCTCATTGAGTTTCTTAGCACATTGCTTTTTGCTGAGTCTGGCTTTGAACTTGTGATCCTCCTGCCTCAGCCTCCCAAGCTGCTGGGATTACAGGCATGTGCCACTGCACCGCACTAACATTGTTATTTTAACAACTTTTTACCACAATTGGGTCTTGATTGCTTAATATTATATAATAAATGTTCTTCTATATCTTTACTGAAATGCTCAACAGAAAAGCTTACAGCACAACAGATACCACACATTGCTACATGAAATCAAGTGACTATTTCTTGAATTTTATCTTCTCTTAATTTTCTACGTCTTGATATTCTTTCCTCAGTTCATCCAAGATATGTTACTGCTAAGATCCTCCTTGTGTGCCATTGGATTGTAGGTGGAGACAGAGACAGAGCTGTCCTTCAGGAGCCCAGGGGCACCTCCAGGTGCCTGAGCGTGCTGCACAGAGGGGATGGAGCGCCAGCAGACTGCAGTCCTGGATGCCGAGTGTTTGCACTCCTAAGACCCCTCCATCTCCCTCTCTATGAACCACTATTTTGGATTTTTAAGCACAAACTACATATGTAGGATTCTTCTGTCTTTAATAAACTGGATAATTACATAGGAAATTAATAATTTATACAATGACAGGACCTTCCTCTCTAATTTTGCCCCATGAACAGCTAGCTTTTTTGTTTTTTCCTTGACTGGAACTCAAGGCCGAGCCAGGCGGGGTGTGTAGAGGGAACTGAAGATCAGGTGCATTATGGAACTAAATGAACTGTAAGTTCTTATACCTCTGGTAGATCTGTCAATGTTCTGTAATTTTTTTGCTCTTCTGGAAAAAGAATGGAAGTCTTATCACTGCAGTGTTTCTAATGAAGTTACCGAAATAGTGTTCATGTATGTTTTTAAAACTTATTTTTGCTACCACCATTTGACCCAGATATCCCACTCCTCTGTATATATCCAAAGGATTTAAAATCAGCATACTACAGTGACCCAGCCACATCAGTGTTTATAGCAGCTCAATTCACAATAGCTAAGCTAGGAGCCAACCTAGGTGCCCTTCAACAGATGAATGGATAAAGAAATTGTGGTATATATACACCATGGAGTATTATTTAGCCATTAATGACTTAAAGACATTTGCCATTCTCTGGATGGATCCGGAGAATATCATGCTAAGTGAAATAAGCCAACTCCCCGCTCCAAAACAAAGGTTGAAGGCTTTCTCTGATATTTGAAAGCTAACACACAATTAGGGGTGGGGGAGAATAGAAGTTTAGTAGAGTAGATAAAGGGGAATGAATTACTTTCCTATGTTCATGTATGAATACACCACCACGAACCTTACCATCATGTACATCCACAAGAAAAAAATTAACTATGGGTAAATGGTAGAAAGATCAATAGAGGAAAGGGATCAGGGGGAGGGGAAAGACAGGAAAGGAGAAGTACTTGGGTCTGAATTAGAATAAGATATATTTCATGCTTGTATAATTATACCTAAATGAATTCTACTGTTATTTATAACTAAAAGAACTCATAAAAAAGAATGTGTGGTGTAAATAAGTAAGGCATTAAGATCAGTGAAATGTGAACTAATTTGTCATTTAGATGGGCAAACTTGTACTCTTGTACCCTTGTACCCTCTCTTACCTCAATTTTATCATCTGTAAAATGGGAGTAATCATAGTTGTCTTGATGATTGCTATGACAATCAATGATGCAAGGAGAGAAGGTAGAGCAACTGTTTGATGCCCACTGTATAGTCTTTACTCAAGAAACAGTAGTGTCTATTAAAAAATTATTTTTGCTAATCCCAGCTCAGGAGGCTGAAGCAGGAGGATCACATGCTCAAAGTCAGCCTCAGCAACTTGGTGAGGCCCTGAGCAACTTAGTGAGAACCTGTCTCAAAATAAAAAAATAAAGAAGGCTAGGGATGTGGTTTAGTGGTTGAGTGCCCCTGGGTTCAATCCCTCGTACCAAACAATAGTAATAGTAATAATAATAATAATAATAATAATAATAATAATGTTTTTTTCTTTTTCAAAGATTAGTCAAGACAAATTTGGACTGAACTTGACCTTTTCAAGCTCTAGTACTCCCAAGTAAAGGAAGACACCATGACTGACCACGACTGAAAGGCCACATTGTGTTCACATCCTGCAAGGACGTATATCATGCTTGAATTCTGGGTGATCATGAGGAACTCCTTCCCACCAATGTGACCATTAGAGGGAGCCCAGGTTTTAGAGAACACAGAACCCTGGAAAGGTGAGGAGAGTTATATGACAAGAGAAGCAGAGGAGAGGTTCTAAATTTTACTAATACAAAAATATTAGGCCTCAGAAACTGCATTTCTATTTCCTGAGGGGCCATGGACAAATCCCTGGCCCTACAAGGGTTCTTAATGAAGCAATTAGTCAAATTTACTATCATTTTCTTTGACTGTAATATAAGTATATATGATGATTTTGATAACATTAATTATAGCTAATAAAATATTTACTACTAATAATTTATTAGTATTCATTATCAATCATCTGTTTCTAGGAGAGCAGAGAGAAATGTGTAACAAGGCTATGTAGAGTTGACAAGGGGACCCTGAGCCCTCCTGTTAGATCTGAGGGAGGGTGGTAGCCAGGCTCCAGCACTCAGCAGGAGCTCTGCATGAAATGGGATCTGCTTAATTTGCTTAGTCAGCTTGGTCTTGAGTGAGGAGGACAGAGGTCTGGAGTTTGGATCTTTTACTTAAATGAATGGGCAGGACAGATAAGTAGAGGGAGGGCACTGAAAATCTAGGGAAGTCTAAAGCTTTTTAGGATGGTCCTAGCACACAGAAACCACTACCATGTGCCTCCTATTGTTCTTCCAGAAAAAAAAGGGACTGGGCCCCATTTCTTTTGAGGTGTGGAGAAGGTAGGTTGTAGTGATGACATGAATTAATCCCTGTGGTTTCTTTTCGTCTGGCCTTCTGGTTGGAGGCAGGTCAGGGAGTGTTCTTCCTTGGTTCTCAAGCTGAGTCACAGCTCTGGCCCTCTGTCTCCTGCTTCTTCCGTGGGCACCAAGGGGGCCCTCCTTGGGAAATCCAAGGCCAGTTGGACTTTTGCTCTCTGGGGTCAACTAGTTGCTCTACTGTTTCACAGCTGACTTGGCTGGAATTCCATGTGGATCCATCTGTTGACTTGCACTTAGGCCCTTTATCAGACGCTGGTGTCCCTTGTCATATTCAAGATGTAACTTCATGGTGATAGAAGCAGTTCATGTGCAAAAATGTAAATGTTTTTAATAAAGAATAGTAAAAAAATACTGAAAAATTAAAAGATGGGCAAGAGATTTTTGGAGCAATAGGCACACTCTGGGTGCTATTGTTAGGGGTAGGGAAGGCAAGAGAAAGAAAAGGAAAATTGGAAAAAGACCCATTCAAGTCCTTGCTCTCTTTACTTTCTCCTAAAATTTCTTTTCACTAACTGCTCTGTGTCTACTTTCTAGTGCACATTAGTTTTAATAGTGTTCAGTGTGTGTATTTCTAATAAGTCAAAGCAAATTATAAGCTACTGACAAATTTCACTAATTCTATTGTTCCTTGAATTTTCCCTGGCATTGAACATGGAACTAAAAACTGACAGGGGGCTTTATAAAAATAGTCTGATCTGTTAGTGACTATGTAAGACTCTGCCCACAGTGACTATACCTTTCTTTCTCATTCCTGTTACCCTTACCCATTTGACTTACTCCCCTCTCCTATGGCTCTTCCCCTGGTCCTGCGTCACTCAGCTCAGAGAGGGAAAAGATGATGCTCATAATTAAGTCCACTCATAAGTGTCTTCAGAAAGAATTCTCTTCATGACTTACAAAACAAACAGTGGTAAATCTCCCAGAATCTGCTCTTCCTCTCCTGGTCTCAACTGCTAGGCGAGCAGCAGCTTACTGTACATACGTGGTCAAGTCCAAGAACCACACTGCACACAACCAGTCCTGAAAATGGCACAGAAACCTGGCATCTCGCAACCCGGACACAAAGAGATGAATCTCTTAAGTTCCTGAGAAGGCTAAAAAAGAGGCAGGCAAACAATGCCAAGACCATAAGTGCATGTGCTGAGGCTAAAGCCTACAGAGGTTAAACTCAAGGTGCCAAAGGGTGCCAGCCACAAGCTTGGTCACCTTGCCTTCCTTGCCCACCCCAACGTGGGGAAGCACCATCGTGCCCACATGACCAGAGGTTGTGTGCTCTGCCAGCTTAAGACTGACGCCGCCCAAGCTCATTCCCAAGCCAAGAACCAGGCTGCAACTCCAGCTCCAGGATCAGCTCTGGTTCTGGTTCCCACTCCCAAAGAAGCCCAGGACCCTGTGAAGGCTCCTGGTATAAGCCTATCTGCAAATGTGAGGACAGGAGGACTGGTGTGACCCAAGCCCCACCTGAAGGGGACTGGTGTCCTCCTGTACTGTTTGCACAAATAAATCCAGAGGCAGGAAAAACAAACAAACAAACAAACAAACAAACAAAGAAATCTCCCCTCAAGAGTCCCGAGGCCCCATGCCCCATGGTTATCCCCTTAATTCTGAGTGGTAGAACCAACCTAGCTGACTGGTTATGAGAGCCCTTTGTCTCAGTCTTCCCATATACATAATGGGGTTAATGGCAACTGTCTCCTACCTTCCCCACAGGAACATGCTGAAATAATGTTGTAACATGCTTTTCAGTCTTCAGATGAAAGCTACCATATAAACACCAACTGTTATTAAAGGCCCTTGACCTACAGAAGATCATGGAAAATTCATGCTTGTGGTGTTCACAGCAAGATAGATAAAAAGACCCAGGTTGTGCCCAGGACTCCCTGGCACTAGGACCTAGGAGCAGCTCATGAGAATTAGAATCTGTACATCAAACAAGGGCCTAAAGGAAATTTGGCAATGGTTCCAGAGGAAACTTTAGAATCTTTTAAAACATTTAAAACAAATTTATAAAATAACTTACCCTGTTAATAAGTCAATGGTACAGAGCTCTCTCAGTGAGAGACAGTAGTTTCTTATGTCTTTCTACCTTGACTCCTCTCCTTCTCCCCAGGGAAATTACTTTATATTTTTTAGTTGTTTCTTTTGATTTTAATTCTCATATCTCTAAATAAAGTGTTTATACTTTTGTTTTTTAATTGATCAATTTTAGATATTAGTGTTCATTTTTGCATTGATTGATTTAGATTTTACCACTCTATATCCTCATTTCCTCAACTGTTTGACTTAATGACACTGCTTTTTCATGTATCAATTTCCTTTGAAATATTATATCATAAACTTACCACTTTATTTCTTCTTCAATAATAGACATTATTTTTTGACCATCCACCTTGCCAGATGGGTACGTGTGCATCTCTACCCTTGCTTCCCTCCCTCCTCCTGACTTCTATCATTTGGACTTCTACATTGCCAGTACTGATAGTATTTACATTCTGTTCTGAAATCTTAATTGTATTCTCCTTTGTCTCTGGGCCAAAGCTCATTTTAACTGTTTAGGATGGAGCCCAATTTTACACTATAAGTGTATTTTCTCTCTTGCAGGGCTTTGCAGATTTCCTATCATCTCACATTCCTTTTTATTGTAGCATTGTTTTGTTTTATTTTGGTTTTCATTTTTTCTTTTTAGATATACATGACAGTAGAGTGTATTTTGACATATTATACATACATGGAGTATAAGTTCCCATTCTTGAGGTTGTATGTGATGTGGAGTTACACTCGTGCATCATTTATTTTTTTTACATTCTTAACTCGTATTTGAAGACTCGGTCCACACAGGCATTCTGTTAAATGTCCTTCCCTGATCCATGGCTCCCTGGATGCTGCACAGCTGTCATTCTGGAACTTCCTCACTGCTTCAGAATTTTAGAGCTTGCATCTTCCTTGTTCTTGGTTTTCTCCTTTATTTTGCTGGGCTGTCAAAAAAAAAGTGAGTTTTGAACACTTTGAAATTTTTGTTTTGTGCTCAACTTACATGGTAGTTTGGGTAGAGAATTCATAATTGAAAATATTTCTCCCCCTAAACTGATGAAAGTATTATTCCACTGTCTTTTAGCATCCAGTGCTGCTGGCGAGAAGTCTGTTGAGAGTATGATCCTGTTCCTTTGTGGGTGATCAACTTTTCTTTTTCCATTTTAAAATATTTTAGGTCTTTTCATTTTCTTATTATTTGAAACTTCACAACCATGTGTCCAGGAAGGGTCTGTTTTATTGTGTTGCGGGCTTGGTGGGCCCTATCAGTTTAAAAATGCCTATCTTTGACCTCTGGCAATTTCTTTCATTTAAGTTCTATGACAATTTTCTTCCCTTTGTGTTTCTGAACTCTCCTGTTAACTCTTACTGGGCAGAATCGTGTCCTTGCAAAATTCATTTGTTGACTCCCTAATTCCTGATACCCCAGAATGGATGGTATCTGGGAACAGGGTCTTTAAAGTGGTGACTAAGTTAAAATCAGGCTATTAGGGTGGGACATTATCCAATCTGATCATTGTCCTTACAAGAAGAGGAAATTCATACACATAGAAATACCATGAGGTCTCAGCAAGAACGTGGTCATTGGCAGGCAAGGAGAGGGCCTCAGGAGAAGCCAAACCTACCTTGACTTTGGATTTCCAGAATTCTAAGAAAATATATTTATATTGCTTAAGCCACCAAGTCTGTGTTATTTTGTTATGGCAATCCTAAAAAATTAATGTTCTGGTCAAGTTCAAGTGTTAAATATACAAATAAACAAACTCAAATTGATTCCTTCTAATAACAAGAACTGGAAGGGCCAGCTTTGGCCATTGCTAATTTTGGTCAAGCAACAATCACTGGGTTGATCTTTCTTGGTCTTTTCTTTTGTCATTATTTGTAGGCTCCAGGATGGTGTCATGTGCTCCTATATCTAAGTCCCAGTGGAAATGAATCCCTACTTCTTTTTCTACAGCTTCATTAAAAAAAAAAGGAGACCTTTTTTTTTTCTTTTCTTTTCTTTTTTTTATTGTTCTCATTTGAGTCACATGTTCTCAGCCATTCCTGAGACAGGAAATGTACTCTGATGATCTGGTTTATACTATATACTCCCATTTTGAGCTAGGAGGTAGAGTAAACACCATTCAAACCGAATGGAGTGAGAAAGAATGAGGAATGATTGTTTCATAAGTGAATAAACACCAGAGAGCTAAACAACATCAAAGGATTATACATGCTTAGGTTAAAATCTGAGTTTTGATTTTAAATGCACATGGTAATAGGAGCATAGTTTCATTAAATTAAAATGAATTTAAAACTAGGAGTTTAATAGTGGGAGAATGTTGCTAGACAGTATGAATTTAATTAAATTAGCATTTAGTGATCATCTACTGTTTAGTTGAAAGGTAAGTGAGGATGAGGAGAAAGCATAATTAAAAAAAAATCTTCAGAGTGTGTGTGAGGTCAGTGATTATTGCAGTCGTGACCAACTGGGTCATCATACAGCACTTGCCCATGACCATTGCCTTTGTAATGGGGTAGGGAGTTAAGGCCCAACTTTTATTATTATTATTATTTCTGCTGGGGATTGAATCTGGGGCTTCATAAGTATGCTTTACTACTGAGACCTCAACTTATCAAACAATACTCCAAGTCTCCATGGGAAGATAAATATTACTTCAATGAGTTTATTCTCCTGAATTGTCATAACTTTAAATTTTTGTTTCATTCTAATCCCTCTGTAACCAGTGGGCATGACCATGTGCCTTTCTTTGGTTAGTGGCCTTCAAACTGATGTCAGGATAGACAAAGCAGGACACTTTCTTGCTGGGAAGCCTCCTAAGACTGAAGATTCTAGTAACTTTTGAAACTATCCTCAAGAACTCCATTTCTTGGCTTGGGTCCAGGTTCTATTACTGACTCACTGGGGGACCTTTGGTCTGCAATCCTGTAGCTCATTGCCTCAGTTTCCCCATTTGAAAACAAGTTCCAACAAGACCTGTTTTTTTTCCTCTGTGATGTTGTGATATATAATTAGAGTTTTACTTTTCTTCCTCTCCTATATTTGCTTCTTCATACAAGCTGTTCTCACTGGTGACTGATCTTAGTTGGAAGGAAGGTGGTAATAACAATAATTATAATAATAATCTATCAAGTAGCTTATACTTATTGAATGCTTTCTGCATGTCAAGAACCCTGCTAAGTGATAATTTTTGATACTCACAACAACATTTTGTGGTAAGTGGTCTCCTTACATTATCTTCATTTACCATATTGGGAAACTGAGGCATAGAGAGGCTTATTTGAGTCTGTGCTGCTCTGATCTTAACTACTGTACATTGCTACTTTCCTGAATGGCATTAGGTCAAAGGGCTCATGAACCAACACCCCACTCCTAAAGAGCACTGCCCAACTTTAGTTGCCAGAAAACCAGAACTATTTGGGGGACTTGGAAAGAAGCTTTGAGGTCATGGGGCCCAACATCAATTCACAGGTGAGGAAATTGAGGAAAAGAGGTTGAGTGACTTACTCAAGTTTATACGTATCAGGACCTCCCTGTCAACAATTATTTCAAAATGCCTTTTGAAGTCAATAGAACACATACAGTAATTGTTAAGTAGCAAAGTGTTCTGCTTCTCTAATATGGTTTTCAGTGACAAACAGAAATATTGCAAGTACTTCTTTTTGATAGAGGTACTTTCCATTTCAAGAGCAGCAGCCTGCTTTTCATATCAGTATCTGCTATCCAGCTCTTAATCAAAACTTTGCTAGTGTGCACGTGGTCTCATCATTGCTATTCCAGAGTACATGCTGATAATGTCATCTGATAACAGCAGTGTCATCTGATACAGGAATTTTGTCATGATCTCCTCTTTCTCTTTAAACATTATGCTGTTTTTCTGAACTTTTGGACTAGTTTTATAAACTGTTGGAAATATTTGATTGATTATTTTTGCTATGAGGAACACAAATTTGAGTCATGCTTCTATAGATTTTTTTTTCTCTTCTTCAGTGATTAATAAATTTCTTTAAAACCCAGGTCACTGCATTTTGAACATGGAACAAGTGCATGGAAAGCCTTTGTATTTGAAAAGGTTTATATTAGACAGTGCACCCAGTACTAGAGCTGGGTGGATTGCCCTGCCAGGAGGTTGACTTCTCAGTAGCAGTGGTGAGATTTCCTATAGGTTACTTCCTCTTCCAACTCTTGTGGAAGATCATCACACTCAGAGACCCACTCATGAATCACAGCCTATATTTATACTAGCATCCTTTTCATTTATATTTATGATTTTATTTTAATAACTTTTGATATTATTTTAATCATGACTTTTATACTTCAGTGAACCACATTTGAGGTTTTTAAAAAAAGATAGTAACTTTTTTACTGTGGAAATCATAGCATAAAATTTACTATTTGACCACCTTTCAGTGTTCAGTTCAGTCATGTCAAGTTAATTGACATTGTTCTGAAACTGATCTCAGACCCTTTTCATTTTGCAAATGTAAAATTCTGTACCCAATAAATAACAACTTTTCTTTCCTCCCTAGCCTGGTCTCTGGTAGCCACTATTCTACCTTCTGCCTCTATGGATTTGATGACACTGGAGATCTCAATAAGTGGAATCATACAGCATTTATCTTTCTTTTTTGAAATCTTGATCCAATTTTAAAAATCATGGACATGATACCATAATTAAAGTAAGCTAATTAGGCAAATTGAACTGTAGCATGCAAATTATGTACGGTACTTCATCTGTGACAACCACTTTCTGTTGAACTAATTAAATCCTGGTTAGAACAGGTCAATAGTCCTTGGAGAGTATAAACAACCTTGAAAAAATCTTTCATTGGAGATGTTATGAGATTTCTATAACAATAATAATCAATCCTTCATTCACCAAATTGCAAAGTAATAACAATAAACAAATAAATAAAATCCATTGCTTTTCCCTCTAAATGACCAAACCATTGTCAGTCAACTTGACAGCACACTGGCTGACACCTGTGGCTGGAGGGACTCAATTTAAGACATGTGTGTGAGGGGTTTGTTCTGAGAGGTTCTAATTGTCTTCTGGGAATTCAACCATAGGTTCCTACATCCCAAACATTCTAGGGGTTTTCACAATGTCATTTTAATTTGTCTCAGAGATAAGTTTTATTCCTGGACTTTAATCTGTGTCTAATACAGAGGTGCAGGTGGGAGGTTCAAGTATAAACTTCATAATGAAAATTAAAATTTTAGAAAACTGATAGTTATCATCATGAGCTTCACAATGTTCCAAAAATTAAAAGACTCTTCCAATGAAATTAGTCATGTTAGCAAATGTATTCAAGTTAGATCAGTAGATATGAATAGTTCAATAATGTAGTTTCAGATTCTACACTGAAATTAACCTTTAAGAAATTATCCCTTCCCCAGTTTTGATTAGTGTCAAAGAATATCCAAAATTCTCCAAAGAGATTAGAATAATGATTGCCAATGGCTGGGGGAGATAGCAACAGAGAGATGCTATTCAACAGATTTAGTTTCAGTTATGCAAGATGAATATGTTCTATAGTTCTGCTCTCCAAATTATGCCTGTAGTTAGCAATATCAAATTGTGCAACTAAAAATTTAAGAGGGTACATCTCAAGTTAAGAGTTCTTACTCTAATACAAAAGTAACTTAAAAGAAGAAAATAAAAATTTTACAAGAGTGGAATTATCTGATAGGCAATTGAAGCACTTCATGACATATTTTCTTCAATTTTTTTTTCAAATAAAAACACATAGCTGATGAGGTGGTGCACACCATAATCCCAGCTGCTGAGACTGAGACAAGTGGACCACATGCTTGAGGCCAGCCTTGGCCACTTAGTGAGACCCTATCTCAAACAATATAAAAAATAAATTTAAAAAGGCTGGGGTTATAGTTTGGTGATAGAGTGCTCTGGATTCAATCCCCAGTATAAGAAAAAAAAGTATGCCACAATGAACCGTATTTGTGTACAGGACTTCTGATAGCAAATGTGTGGAGTTTTCGTCCCACACCAAGAACCAGTTCTCCAAATTTTGAGCACCAATTGGGTGTCCTACAACTCAATTCAGTTTTGACATTAACTGCCCAGAGTTAGTGGCAGACTGCAAGTTTAATGACAGTCCCACAAGACAGCCCTCACTTTAGATTCTAGTCACAAGTATTGGATGCCCATGTTATCAAAGCTCAGGTTGGCTATAATTTGGGGGTTCCCATAATCCCCTCCTCAAGTTTGACAATTGTTCTGCATGACTCACAAAACTCAGGAAAGCATTTTGCTTACTGTTAATGGCTCATTATAAAAGATGCAACTCATACATAGCCAGATGGAAGAGGACAAGGACCGGGAGAAGGTGCAGAGCTTCCATGTCCTGGACACAGCACCTCCCAGTTCCTCGATGTGTTCATCCATCTGGATGCTCTCCACACTTCTCTGTGGGGTTTTTTTTTTGAGATTTCATTATGGTCATAACCATTGGTGGTTCATGATTAACTCAATCTCAGTTCCTTTCCAGTGTAGGACTGGAAACTTCAACCCTCTAACCGTGCCTTGGTCTTCCTTATGACCAGCTTCCATCCTGAAGCTACCCAGGACCACAGTTACCAGTCATGTCATTGACATATAAAAGACACTCATCACCCTGGAGATTCCAAGGGTCTTAGGAGCTGTGTGCTAGGAACTAGGTACAAAGACCAAATATATGTTTTCTATTGTACTATACAAAACAAATGGAATACAGAAGCAGATATGAAAATCCACCCATTATCTATCACATCAGACATTAAAGAGTCTTATACAAATATGAAATTCTATACTTCTCATTATTATTTTGTTTGGAAATTGTAGTTATTTTCATTAAACATATGCTATTATATTAGATGTATGAGTTTGTGATTTTTATTTTAAATGGATTTTAAATGTCTCAGTTTTAATTTTTAATAGGATAATAGTGATAGATTAAAATCACATAAACAAAAACTCTTTAGGGTCATCAGTACTTTTTAATAGTGTAAAGGGGTCTTGGAGACCAAATTGTTGGACATCCTGTTTTCAGGGATGGTTTTTGTGCTTAGGGAGTGGTCTTCTTACTGTTTCAGGTGGATGCCCAACGTGTTAAGTAGGTACTATGGAGGTCACCACTGAGATCACTGGTAGGACACTAGCATCCTAACTACTTCAAACTGCTTGACTTCCATCTTCCTGTACCTTTCTCAGACTGGTCAAACCACTCTCTGGTAAGCCTTGTGTAGTCTTGCTCTGCACACACCCTCTTCAAAGCATGATAACTGTATGAATAGGATTCAGAATAGTCCTGTCTTCATTGGACTTCTATGCACTAGAGTTTGTTTTGTGGTTTGTTTTCATAGTTAGTTCCAGGAGGTGTCCTGGATGCTCAAAAACTTTCTGGTGCTGAGTTGCCTGATCTCAGGAAGTAACCCAGGAAAGCAGGTACTTGAGGCTTGGTGTCTTTGTTCATGAGGCTTCCTTGCCCTCAAGAGTCCTTCATTTCTCTTATTAATATGCTTATCAAACTGCCTGTGATAAGGGATTGGTCTTGTTCATTTTTAAATGCTCTACTAGACTGTGAGTTCCAGGAGGGTAGGGTCACATCAGTTTTCCTCCTGGCTGTATCCTCTGTCATTAGCACCGAACCTGCCATATTGTTAGGACTTTTTAACCTCTTTTTGACTAAATGAGAAAAAGGGGTGTGTATGTATTAGAGGTTGAGAGAAATGTTTTTGGACTGAAATTTATAAGGAAACTTGTTCTAAAACTATATTAGCTCAGCACATCCATTAAAAAGCAAATGAACACAGAAATCCCAATGGGGAAGACCAGTGGTTTTGAGAGTGCTAATGGTCTGTAGTGCAGGGTTGCTTTTGACATGGAGAAATGCTGTCGTCTTTTAGATAAAATGCTGACAACCCTGCCTATATAAGTGGCTGCTTTGGAACCAAGGGACCTTTACTGTAAAATGCTTTGTGTAAATGAAGCCTTTGATGAAGGTGTGTCCTTTCCACAAATGACATGAAAGATGACATGCCAGATGTGGTCTCACACCACATGAAAAACATCTGTAGGGAGAAGTACCAATGCATGAACACCCTATTCTCTGTCTCTGTGTCTCTTTCATGAGGGTTTATTATAGTATTGACTGCTTGTTCACAAGCATTTATGAAGCACAGCAGAGGTATTGTTGGGGGCATATAAAACACTCAGCAGGCTCAGCCTGCAGTCTGTGGGAGCTGGCTGGATAGTGGGCACCGAAGTCCTGGGCACAGGGCAGCTTATACAGAACTATGACTCTGCAGTCAGACACATCGATAAGGGCAGCATTCTATGGCAGGGACCGAAGACTCAAGTAATTTGTAATCTGAGGGAAGGGAGGCAGAGCTGATACGACTATGGAAATATTTCTGGAAGAGCTAGATGTGAATGTATAACTTGAAGAGGTAGATACTGTGACTAGAGAAAAGAAATGATGGGATTCAAGGAAAGGAGTGTTGGGGAAAGGAATAACAATGTAAAAGCACCAAAGTGGAATTGGCAAAACATTTGTTTGGCTGGAACATGGGCAGGATGGTAGAAAACAGATAAGTGATGGCTGAGGTGTGGGTTGTTGGGAGGTAGGGGTGCACGGACCAAAATAGGGTTGGGGAGTCCTGACTTCAAACTGGGAAGGTTAGATTGGATATGACAAGTGACTGGGAGGTACTAAGTGGAAAACTGCTATATGAAAAATAGAGTTTAAGAAGGGATAGAGAAAAGCTTGGAGTCACTGGAGTTAAAGACCAACTTGGAAGTTGTAGTCACTTAGGGCAGTGCTGCCTATTAATAGAAATAGAATGCAAGCCCACATATTGAAAAAGTAAAAAATAAAAATTGTGAAATTAAATAATGTATCATTATATCCCAATTTTATATTGATATATACAAATATGATAAACATTCAACCCATATACAAATTATTAATAAAATTTTTAACAGGTTTTACCTAAGAAATCTTTAATTCCAGTGTGTCATTACACTTATGGCACATCTTAATTTGAATGTTAAATGTTCACTAGAAATGCTTGATCTGTGTTTAGATTTTATAAAATTCACAGTTGAAAAAGTAGATTCACAAACTCAAGCTACTCTAAACATGCTTAAATGTTTCATAACTGACTTCAATACTAGTTATTAATGTCAGTTATTAAGTTAAATTAATTAAAAATTTAAAATTCAGTTCTTCCACTATACTAGCCATATTTTAAGTGTTCCACAGCTTGCAGTAGCCAGCAGCTACCACATCGGACAACTCAGGTTTAGAGTCTTGTCCTGGCACTGTAGCCAGGAATAAGACCATGAGTGGAGGGATTTTTCAATTAGAATTGTGCTTATTTTGATACACTGAAGAGCAGAGGGAATATGTTCTTTCTTTGTACAGAGAGAGGAAGAGAAAGAGAAAGAATAGAGGAGAACAAAGATCATCTTTTTATGTCTAAAAACGTTGCTTTGTAAGTTCCCTGAGATAAGGCGAAAGTTCTGCTCCTTTTTAAAAATTTTAATCCCCCTACTCAACACAGTGATTGATACATGGTGTTTATAGTTAGATACTAACTGACCTGAGGAAATCACATCAACTCAACTCTTGAATTATATTTTTCCAATTTTTATTGGTGAATTGTAATTATACAAGTAGTGGGATTTGCTGTATTCAATATAACGATATAACTTGGTTAATATTGTTCCATTTTCCTCCTTCCTCCCTCTCCCTTGTCTACTTCCTCTACTCTAATGGTCTCTCTTCTATTTTCTATTTTTTTTTGGAACTGGGGATTGAACTCAGGGGCACTCAGCCACTGAGCCACATCCTCAGCCCTATTTTGTATTTTATTTAGAGATAGGGTCTCACTGAGTTGCTTAGTGCCTTGCCCTTGCTGAGGCTGGCTTTGAACTCAAGATCCTCCTGCCTCAGCTTCCCGAGCTGCTGGGATTATAGGTGTGCTCCACTGAATCCGGCTGGTCTCTCTTCTATTTTTTATTATTATTTTTATTTGTTCTTAATAGTTATACATAATAGTAGAATGTATTTTGACCTATTATACATATACAGAGTATGACTTCTCATTCTGCTGGTTGTACATGATGTAGAATTACATAGGTCATGTAATCATATATGCACATAGGATTGTAAAGTCTGATTCATTCTATCTTTCCCTTCCTCTCCCTTCTCTTTGTTTAATCCAAAGTGCTTTTATTCCTCCCCTGCCCCATTGTGAATTAACATCCACATATCAGAGAAAACATTTGGCATTTGGGTTTTTGGGATTGGCTTATCTCACTTAGCATGATATTCTCCAACTCCATCCATTTACCAAGAAATGCCATAATTTCATTCTTCTTTAAGGCTGAGTAATATTCCATTGTATATCTATACCACATTTTCTTTATCCATTCATCTGTAAAAGGACACCTAGGTTAGTTCCATAGCTTAGCTATTAGGATTTGGCTGCTATAAATACTGATGCGGCTGTGTTACTGTAGTATGCTGCTTTTAAATCCTTTGGGTATGAAATGAGGAGTGGGATAACTAAGTCAAATGGTGGTTTCATTCTAAGTTTTCAGAGAAGTCTCCATACTGCTTTCCAGAGTGGTTGCACTAGTTTGCAATCCCATTAGCAATATATGAGTGTGCCTTTTTCCTCATATCCTCACTAACATTTATTGTTGTTTATATCATTGATAATTGCCATTCTGACTGGACAGAGATGAAATCTCTGTATTTCTCTGTAAATTGTATTTCTCTAATTGCTGGAGATGTTGAACATTTTTTTCAAATATTTGTTGACTGATCGTTTTTCTTCATCTGTGAATTATCTGTTCAGTTCCTTAGCCCATTTATTGATGGGGTTATTTGTTTTGTGATGTTAAGTTTTTTGAGATCTTTGTATGTCCTAGAGATTAATGTTCTATCTGGAGTGCAGGCAGCAAAGATTTTTGCCATTCTGTAGGCTCTCTCTTCACATTATTGATTGTTTCCTTGGCTGTGAAGAAGCTTTTTAGTTTGATACCTCAATTTATTGATTCTTGATTTTACTGCTTGCTCGTTAAGAGTCTTGTTAAGGAAGTCAGTTCCAAAGCCTACATGATGTAGATTGGGGCTAGTTTTTCTTCTGTTAGGCACAGGGTCTCTGTTCTAATGCCTAAGTCCTTGATCCACTTGTTAAGTTTTGTGAGGGTGAGAGATAGGAGTCTAATTTCATTTTGTTACACATGGATTTCCAGTTTTCCCAGTTCCATTTGTTGAAGAGGCTATCTTTTCTCCATTGTATGTTTTTGGCACCTTTGTCTAGTATGAGAAAACTATTTATGTGGGTTTGTCTCTCTGTCTTCTATTTTGTACCATTGGCCTAAGTGGGTTTTTCTTTTTTTTTCCGTGCCAATACCATGCCATTTTTGTTACTAGAGCTCTGTAGTATAATTTAAGTTCTGGTGTTGTGATATCTCCTGATTCACTCTTCTTGCTAAGGATTGCTTTGGTTATTCTGGGTCTCTTATTTTTCCAAATGAATTTTATGACTGCTTTTTCTATTTCCACGAAGAATATCATTGAGATTTTAATAGGAATTTCATTAAATCTGTATAATGCTTTTGGTAGTATGGCCATTTTGACAATGTTAATTTTGCCTATCCAAGAACATGGGAGATCTTTCCATCTTCTAAGGTCTTCTTCAATATCTTTCTTTAGTGTTCTTCAGTTTTTATTGTAGAGGTGTTACACCTCTTTTGTTAGATTGATTCCCAAGTATGTTATATATTTTGAGGCTATTGTGAATGAGGTAGTTTTCCTAATTTCTTTTCCAGTAGATTCATCACTGATGAATAGGAATGTATTTGACTTATGGGTGTTAATTTTATATCCTCATACTTTGCTGAATTCATTGAGTTCTAAAAATTTTATGGTGAAGTTTGCTGGATCTTTTAAATATAGAATCATGTCATTGGCAGATAGGATAGTTTGAGTTCTTCTTTTCCTATTCTTATTTCTCTAATATCTTTCTTCTGTTTAATTTATTTGGCTAGAGTTTCAAGGATGATGTCAAATAAAAGTGGTGAAAGAGAGCATCCTTATCTTGATCCAGTTTTTAGAGGGAATGCTTTCAATTTTTCTTCATTTAGAATGATGTTGGCCTTGGGTTTAGCATATATAGTTTTTAGAATGTTGAGATATATTCTTACTATCCCTAGTTTTTGTAGTGTTTTGAATATGATCGGGTGCTCTATGTCAAATGCTTTTTCTACATCTATTGTGATAATCATCTGATTCTTTAAGTCTATTAATGTGATGAATTATGTTTATTGATTTCTACATGTTGAACCAACCTTGCATCCCTGGAATGAACCCCACTTGATCATGGTGCACTGTCTTTTTAGTATGTTTTTGTATGTGATTTGTCAGAATTTTATTGAGAATTTTTGCCTTTATGCTCATCAGGGATATTGATCTGAAGTTTTCTTTCCTTGATGTGTTTTATCTGGTTTTGGTATCAGGGTAATACTACCTTCATAGAACGAGTTTGGAAGGGTTCCCTCCTTTTCTATTTCATGCAATAATTTGAGGAGTATTCATGTTAATTCTTCTTTAAAGGTCTTGTAGAAGTCAGCTAAGAATCTGTCTGGTCCTGGGCTTTTCTTAGTTGGTAGGTTTTTGATGGAATCTTCTATTTTATTGCTTGAAATTGATCTGTTTAAATTGTGTATGTCCTCCTGATTCAGTTTGAGTAGGTCATATGTCTTTAGAAATTTGTTGATGTCTTCAAGATTTCTATTTTATTCGAGTATAAGTTTTCAAAAATAGTTCTGATTATTGTCTGTATTTCAGTAGTATCCATGGTATAATATCCTTTTTCATGACAAATTTTAGTAATTTGAGTTTTCTGTCTTTTTCTCTTGTTAGCATGGCTAAGGGTTTATTTAATTTTTCAAAGAACCAACATTTTTGTCAATTTTTGAGTTATTTTGTTTCAATTTCATTAATTTCGGCTCTAATTTTATTTATTTCCTGCCTTCTACTGCTTTTGTTGTTGATTTGTTTTTTTTTCCAGGGCTTTGCAATATAATGTTAGGTTATTTATTTGGCTATTTTCTATTATTTTAATAAAAAAGCTCAATGCAATGAACTTTCCTCCTAGCATTGCCTTCATAGTGTCCCAGAGATTTTGATGTGTTGCATCGGTGTTCTCATTTACCGCTATGTTTTTTTTTTAGTTCCTCCTTGATTTCTTCTGCTATCCATTCATAATTCAATAGCATATTATTTAGTCTCCAGGTGTTGGAGTAGCTTCTATTTTTTATTTTATCATAGTTTTCTAATTTCATTCCATTATAATCTGATAGAATGCAAGGTATTATCTCTATTTTTTTGTATTTGCTGAGAGTTGCTTTGTGGCCTAAGATATGGTCTATTTTAGAGAAGGATCCATGTGCTGCTGTAAAAAAAGTGTGTTCAATCATTAATGGACTAAATACTATCTATATGTCTATTAAGTCTAAATTGTTGATTCTATTATTTAGTTTTATAATTTCTTTGTTAGTTTTTGTTTGGAAGATCTATCTAGTGGTGAGAGAGGTATGTGTTAAAGTCCCCCAGTATTATTGTGTTGTGGTGTATTTGATTCTTGAAATTGAGAAGGGTTTGTTTGATGTATCTAGATGCTCCATTGTTTGGGGTATAAATATTTATGATTGTTATGTCTTGTTGATATATGATTCCCTTAAGCAGTATGAAATGTCCTTCTTTGTCCCTCTGATTAACTTTGATTTGAAGTCCACTTTATCTGATATGAGGATAGAAACTCTTGTTTGTTCACATGATCCATGTGAGTGATATGCTTTTTCTCATCCTTTCTCCTTCAGTCTGTGGATGTCTTTGCCTATGAGGCTAGTCTCAGAGACAGCATATTGTTGGATCTTGTTTCTTAATCCAATCTGCCAGTCTATGTCTTTCGATTGATGAGTTTAGGTCCTTTACATTCAAGGTTATTATTGAGATATGATTTATATTCCCAGGTATCTTGGTTTACTTCTGGCTTTTAATTTAATTTATTTTCTCCTTTGATTGACTATTCCTTTAGTGTAGTTCCTCCCTTTTCTGGTTTTCACTTTTTTTTTTCTCATTTCATCTTCATGGAATATTTTACTGGCAATGTTCTGTAGTGCAGGCTTTCTATTTTGAATTCTTTTAACTTTTGTTTATCATAGAAGATTTTTATCTAGGAGAGAAGGTAGAAGTAAAAAATTAAAGGAATAGTGAAAGAGAGAATAATAGAGGTTGGTTGTTAGCATGAGAAAAGAGAGAAAGAAGCTGGACGTGATGGCGCATGCCTGTAATCCCAGCAGCTTGGGAGGCTGAGGCAGGAGGATCACAAGTTCAAAGCCAGTCTCAGCAAGGGCAAGGTGCTAAGCAACTCAGTGAGACCCTGTCTCTAAATAAAATACAAAATAGGGCTGGGGAGGATATGCCTCAGTGGCCAAGTGTCCCTGAGTTCAATCCCTGGTTCCACAAAAAACAAACAAACAAACAAACAAACAAAAAACAAAGAGAGAAAGAGAATCAAGGGAAACAGATGAGTCAGAAAAAAATATAGATAAGTAAAAATTAAAAAAATTAAAAATAGAAAGAAAAAAGTAAAAATAAAAGAATACAAAACAAAACTGAAATATATTATTCAGACACCCCAGTCCTCAATAAACTGATGTATGAAATATAATTGGTAGAAAAATGATAGAAATGTGAGTTAATAAAGAAAAAGAAAAGAAAAAAGATCTTGATGCAAAATTAAGCAATTGTTTCCATGGGAGTTTAGAAGTTTCTCACCTTCCCTTCTCAGCAGTTAGTTGGGGTTGTCTGGTGTATGATCAATGCTCCACCCTCAGAGTGGGGTTGCTAGGGTGAGAGGGTTAATCCTGGGGGCAGAACTCCTGGAGGTGGGGTTTAGGCATAGGTAAGCTCCAGTCTCTTCACTGAACCGCCAATTGGTCTGGAGATTTTAAGTCAGCTCACATCCAGAGCTCAGCAATTGCTGGTCCACCCTGGAAGACTGCACCCCGAAATCTCCTTTGGCTTCTACTTGAGTGGTGTAGGAGCCAGTTCTTAGCCCACTACATCACCTTTGGACCCCACAATTCCTAGTCTCTGATTCAGTCTCCAAACTCAATCTCTCCTGCCACTGCCTTTTTGAATTCCTGGTCAGGCCCTTCTCTCCCAGCTTCTTTTCTCCCAGTCAGCCCTGTAAGCAGGTGGATTGGAAGGGGAGGGAGAAGCCAGGTGGGTTTCCATGACAGCTGGTCTCCTGTATAAACCTCTGTCCAGGCTTGATTGTCTCCTGGTCACTTAGGCATACTCTCTGTCATGCAGCATGAGTTTGCCTTGCTTGTTTTTTGAGCCAGATTTGGGTCTATCAGAAATCAGTTTCCCCAGATGCCAGCCCCCATGCTGCAACTGCAAAGGTCCCTTCCACTGTCCACTGGAGAGATGGTGGCTTCTTTCCTGTATAAGGATATCGTGCAGCACAGCTTATTGTCTATTTGGCAATGACTCTCATCTCTAAACTCTCCATACCCCAATATGCCTCAGTCCTCCTGAGAATGGGGTTCCTTTAATTCCCTTATTGCTTTACTGCATTCTCAGAGGGACTGATCTTGGCTTGTGCTTTCAGCCCCTACTGAGACTGTGGTGCTAGGGATTTCTTCCTTATCCAATTCTATCTCCTAAGTTCCTAATCTGTTTTGAGTGTCCAGCATTAAATTCCAGTGAAGCTCCCCCTAATTCTTGTTCATTCACCTATCTTGCTGGACAGCTGCCTGTCTACTTTTCTTGGTTTCACACCAGGGAGCCTCCAGGGAAGCAAGCTCTCTATTCTGCCATCTTCCTTGTCAGCCCAGTCTCCTTTCTATTTTCATGAGATCCCCACTTCCCACCTTTTTCCCCCTCTTTTTTCTCTCTAGCTTCCACATATGAGAGAAAACACATAGTGCTTGACTGAGTGTGGTTTTTGTTGCTTAACGTAAAGCTCTCAAGTTCCATTCATTTTCCTGTAAATGACATGATTTCATTCTTTTCTTCTGGCTGAACAACTCTCAAATTTTTTATGGCCTTTTCAGAGCACACTGGTTTGATCATATTTGTCTGCACTTATAATCCACTTCTACCTTCTAGTCATCATCAACCTCTAATCACACAGAGAGGTGGAAATATATCTGACTTCAGACCTCTCAGGCCTCAGTTAGAGAACATGGAGCAGAGATTCAGAAAAGCAGCCTGACAGAAGGAGGGTATTCCCTCCCCTCTTCCTCTTCTGACCCTTCCTTCCCTCCTCCCCTGTTTCTTCCTTCCTCATGTTATGACTGATCTTTGCAACGAATGCAGAAGATTGCTCCACAGTTTTATAAAACTGAGACGTGAGATCTCATGCAATTACATTTGCAGAAAGCCTTGGCCACTGCTCTGTGAGAGGACGACGATAGGATCATGACCTTTCCGAAGGTTCATCTATCTTCTCAGTGACCACGGAGTGTGAGTAGGAGGTCCCCATATTACCACCAGGCCATTGCAGTCACTGTCGCATCCAATTAAATAACTGTACTACCTGCGGCCTGCTGTTGGCACTCACTGACTGGCTTTTAAAGAAATCTTCAGCATACATATTACACTTTTTTGAGACTTTTTCTTAAGTATAGTTTTTGATTTACAGAATAATTAAGCAGGTAGTACACAGAGTTCTGTGTACACATCTTTCCCACTCCCTCACCCCCAGCACAGTTTCCCTCTATTAACATCTTGCATTAGTGTGATACATTTGTTTAAAATAATAAGCCAATATTAGTACATTATTATGAAAGTCCATAGTTTTCATTTGGGTTCACTTTTTGTGTGGTATAGTTCCACGAGTTTGGAAAAATGCATGATGACATGTTTCTACCTTTATATTTTCATACAGAATAGTCTCCTAAAATCCCTGCACTAAATTTATTCAAGAAATTGAAAGGATAAAAATATTCCATGACATGAGCAAATTAAATGAAATTCAAATTTCAGTGTCCTCAAATGAAGTTTTGTTGGGACACAATCGACTTCTCCCTTTGCACATTGTCTATGGATGATTTCACTCTACAAGAGAATTAAGTAATGTCACTAGGAACCTCTAGCCTGTCAAGTTGCAAATATTTTCTCTCTGGTCCTTTGCAGAAAAAGTTTGCTGACCCCCTAATCTAGGTCTTGAAGGTTCTAGTTGTCTCTTCTCAGCACTTATTGAGGGCATTTGAACATAGTAGATGTTTACTATAGCTCAATTGATATAAGATACAAAATGTCCTCTGTAAAATGTTAACCGTGATCTGGAGATTGTAGAATTCCTTCTATCATTTTGTTGATGAATCTTTATCCCTTATGTCTTTACAAAAAGAAAAGTGAATCTCGGACAAGAGGATGCAGTTTCTGTGTTCATAAATAATAAAATTGTGGACTAAGGAATTCCCTCATTTGTTAATATGTTGTCCTTCCCTTCCTATGACATTCATTTTTGTTGGGTGCAGTGCTGGGTAGCAGAGATAAAAAAAGGGAGCCCCAGTCTTTAAGGAGGTCAGAAACAAGTATGGAGGACAGACAGATAAAACAACTAGAACGCAATGTGGTAAGCACTTTAAAAATGCTCATGTACCAGGTAATAGAATCATAGATCCACCCGTCATTCCTTTACAAATATTTAGTAGCTACCTGTTACATGCCAGGTACTGTGCTAGGTGTTGGGAATATGATGCTGGACAAGAAAGATCCTAAAGAGCTAAATATAGCCTGTACTTATAAATACAGGAAGGATTTTGGAGCTCATCTGATGCACCTTTCTTATATGCTGATGAAATTCTTACTATAGCACTTTTGGAAAGTGCCATTTACATTAAGGGGGTCTCTCTTTGGTGATATGAAACTAATGAATTAATTTATGTCTAATGTTGGACTATCATAAATGTTGGTCGTTATACTTTAATTTGAGTGAAACTTAAGTAGGAATTATGCATTTCAGCACTGAAAATTGCCTGTCAATAGAAAACCCCAACTCTTTTTTTTCACATACTCAAAAAAATATACTATCTTACTAAAATACAAGCTCTAGGAGTATAGGGATTTTGTCTTTTGTTTGTTGTTTTACTTACAGAATCTACTTTAGAGTTTGGTACATATATTAGGATTAATTCTTGTATTAGGGTTAATTTCTGAAATTAACACAGAACATTGTTTCACAGATTTATAAAACTCTAAAAACATCTGATCTTTTCTATTATTTCTGTAGAGAGTCATAAATAATAGGTTTAGTACTTCTATTAATAAATAATAGCAAGTGTGTGAATTGTAAGACTAGCTATCACACACTGAGCAAAGAGAATGTGTCAGGCTCTTTACATAATCTATCTCATTTCTTGTGATAAAATGAGTGCATTTGTTAATTCCCACCTAGGTGGTAGGTCAGTTCATGTTCAGTGAAGTGCTGTGGCTAATGAACTTGATACATAGTAAAGTTTAGGTGGAGACTTTGTTTCTTTTTTTTTTGGTGCCAGGGATTAAACCCAGGGGTGCTTAACCACTGAGATACATTCCCTAGCCCTTTTTATATTTTATTTTGAGACAGGGTCTCGCTAAGTTGCTTAGGGCCTTGCTAAGTTGCTGAGGCTGGCCATGAACTTGTGACTCTTCTGCTTCAACCTCCAGAGCTACTGGGATAACAGGCTACTTCACTGCGCCCAGTGGTGGAAGCTTTCTTTGCACTGTTGTTGTGGCCAGTTGTCCTTCTTGCCTATGCTCTGGAGACTTTGAAACCCTGGCATGGGAGGAACTGGACAAGGGCAAGCAAAGGAACAGTAAGGAAACAGTGAAGCACAGGTTGAACAAACTTTGTGGTACCATTGAACCCAGGTGTGCTCTGTGGAGATCATTTGTAAGTAGGCCACATGCATTAAGAGCAGTAGCATATCTGTGATAAGAGACTGTGAAGGCCACTTCTCAGGTTATTCCCAAATCTTCTGCCTTTCCCCTGGCCTTTTGTATATCATAGAGAATTACCTTTCACAGTATTCCTTGTCAACTGCTCCTGGGTGGGCAGACCAATAGGATGCACTGGCAGAGGACAGAAGTCAAGATATTTCTGCCTTTCCTGATCTGCCTTGGGTACCACTTCTGGCAATTGCTGTCTTCTCTAGCCTTGGCTTTTGCACGATTGCCTCCTACATTTGTGGTCCCAGCTCACTGGCAACTTTCACTGTGGTTCTTGCTTCAGCCAGACCATTCCAGGGTTTGGATTCTGATAACACCATCCTCTACTATTCTTTGACAGGTGGAGATGGAGCAGTCCTGCTAATTGCAGGGTTGCCTCATGTTCAGCTTCCAGTTCTTGTATTAAATTCCCTCTGTTGTGAGACTTAGAGTTATTTCTTTTCCCTGACTGGATCAACTTGACTGATGGATATACAGTTAAGTCCCTAAGTTTCAAGGGCTTAACACAATACAGACTTATTTTTTATGGACTTAAAGTCCCATCAGGGCTCATTGGGGAGCCTTCTACACAATTCAGAGCTCATGACTATTCTCCCCTGTGACTCTGTCTTTTTCTGGGGCATTGCATTCCTTCTCACAGACACTTTAGCAATAAAGTGTGCAAGAAGAAAGTGTGAAATCATATATGGAGGGATTTATGGGTCAATCCTGGAAATAATGCATAACACTTCTGAAATTTGAGGGATGTTGGCTGATAAACATAGTCTTGTATGAGTTCCAGGAGAGAAGAGAGGTTGTATGATCAGTTAGTCAGTCTTTACTCGGTTGGAGAAGACTATCTGGATACCTGGTCAAGTTGGTCTGTGTGTGTATAGAGTCCTCTCCACTCCTTACCCCTACAATTTTCCTTCTCATCTTGCTGTGTTCATACATAGCTCAGTTGGAAGACACACTGAAATCATACAAGGGGTACCTATTTTTAGAGGGCAGGGATAAGGTATATATCAATACTTTCTGAAACAACCTGTCAGACTAAAACATGCCTCCTGTGGTCTGAGAAACTGGTACTTGGAAGGAGCCGAAGGCAGATTGGCAATAACTAGAACATCCTTTCATATACTCCAACAATGAGGGTAAGCATTGTTCCCCTGCACACTGGTATGGTATGTGCTTTGCTACTCAAAGACTGGATTCCGTCAATCATCAGCATCAGCAGTATCTGGGGGCTTGGGGAAATGCAGAGTCAAGCTCCAGCCCCACTTTACTGAATCAGAACCTGCAATTTAACAAGAGCCACAGGTAATTTGTATGCACATTAAAGTTTAGATGAACTAGGGTAATCCATAAAGTTAAGAGTTTGCTCAGTTGGAATCACAGGCTTTCTAGGTGGAACTTCTGCCTGTTAGACATACTGCATTGCTTCCTGGCTTAGGGAAATCTTGTTGAGTTCCCAGGGGGTGAATACATCTTGCTTTACTCTTACACACACAAACACAGGAAGGAGGCAGGTAGGCAAGCCAAATTCATCTAATTAAAGTGGACTCCAGGCCTGATATTTCCACACTGTCCAGGGATGGAACCCTTCCTGTGAAGGCAGCATGGGTTCTAGGCTTTATGCATAAGGTAGTATGAGTAACTACCTATCTCTTGCTGTCAGATTTGAGTTGTGGGCAACAGGTTAATTATTAGCAATCTCTAAAACACCCACTCTGATTTTTATTTATTTTGGCCTTTCTGCTTGCATGCAAATTCTTATTTATTCTTAAGCTCAGCTCAAATGTCAACTGTCCTGTGATTGCTTCCCTGAATCCAAAGCTCACCCACAGGCCTTCAGTACCTTCCAAGGTCTTAAGCTCTGTGGCTCTTCCAATGTCTGCCTCCTCTGCACCCTTTCACAATCTAGACTGGCCTCCTATGCTCTTCCCTCTCTGCAGGGAGGAAAGTTCCATGTAGATCAGATTGACCTTACATAATGTGGTTGCCCTTTGGCTGTGTGCATCAAGGGTGAGGAAGATCCCTAAAAACTGTATCTCTCAACTTAGAGGATGGAGGTGAGTGAGGCAGGTATGTCTCCCTAGTCTTAGGGGCTCAAACAAAAGGACTAGTGGGTTTATGTATTTCGAGAAAAATTCCTTGGTATTTCTAATCCATTTACCTGTTGATGACTACCTTAACATATCGCAGAATCAGTTTCTCTCACATTTCATCCATTCATTCATTCTTACGGCAAACTGAGTACAATGTGCTTCTACATACAGAGATCATAAACAGTCCTGATCCTATAAGTGCTTACGGTCCTGCTTGCTTCAACCTCAACCATTTATGAGTTTTTCCAACTCTTGCCTGTCCTGCCTCTACTCTGCTCCTACCCTGGAAGGATTCTGCAGTTTCCTCTTCTCTTTTTAAATTCATAGAGCCACAGAAAGATTTAGCAGAAAGTACAAAGTTTCCACATATTCCTCACTCCCCACCTGGTTTCCCCTATTTTTAAAATCTTGCATTAGTGTGGAACATTTGTTACAAGTGATGAATCAGCACTGTTACATTATTATTAACTAAATTCTGCAAATTTACATTAGGGTTCTCTTTGAGTTTTGATAAATATATAATGTAGCTACCATCAGGGTAGCATACAGAATGTTTCACTGCCCTAAAAATCCTCTGCTCACGCATCTTGTTCTTCTAGGGCTCTGCCCTCATGCCTCCTATGCCCATGCAATAATAAAGGTCACACTCACTTGGATTGAAATCAAGGTGGAGCATATATTTAGGTTACCCTGCCCCACCCCAGGATCTTGGCCAATTTAGATACAACTAAATCATCACCAAACTTGACAAGAAATCCACACTGCTTACCCCCTGGAAAGATCCAAAAGATGAGGGGACTGTGTCTGTAGGTTCAGAAGGTTAGAAAGAATCCAGTCCACCAACAGAGTAAGTTACTTTGCTGCTCAGCTGCCTTGGGGAATTTCCCAAGAAATGCCTGGATTTTAGAAATAGCTTTTCTTTAATCTTCATGACTCATTTCTCCTGAACGAGCTGGAGCCCTTTAATGGAGCATTTTGGAGATATAATTTTAGTGGTGCTACAATGTGCCTAATGAAGTGATAATTTATGGATGCGTAGTGTATATGAGGCAACAGTGGGGGCCAGTTTGGTGAGCTCCAAGGCAAAGCCAAAACATCAGCCTGATTAAGAAGCTGCCCATTTCTCAGGCCCCACTTGCTGCTGTTGGATGATGCTGGGGAATCTATGGCTGGGAAGGACCTTAACAATATATTATATTTCATTTTAATATCTTTAAAATCATTGTTGCAAGAAGGCAGCAGGACAGACATCAATTGAAATTTGCAAGATTGTATCTGAATTTGCTGATAACAGGTTCTACCCAGGCCCAAGCTTGGAAATACCTCTTTAGATGGACTCTTGGTTTTGGAAGGCAGTAATGAAATCCTCTGGGTGTGTCTCCTTTGTATCTGCCCTGGCAGCAGGTACCCCACCCTGCCATCATAGAGTTCATAGTACTCATTGCACCTGTCTTCCCATTTGTCCAAGGGCTCCCCTGGACTTTAAGTTCCTTACATACTCACTGAGGGCTCTCCAGCTCCTGCAGCCCTAGGCACAGGGTACAAGTTAGGCGAATGGATGAATCAGCGGAATGATGGGGGTGACTCTTGTTTGCCACTAGTGGTGCCTCTGTTTTAAAATAGAAGCCTCAGTACTAGTATCTCTTTGGCATGTGCTCACTTCATTTGGTTACTAAGTTCATTTAATTTTAATCCTAAAATGTGTCTGGAATCTCTTCCTTTCTATGTCTCTTCCTAGGTTGAGACTCTCAGTATCCCTGTCAGGATTGCCAGATAAAATACAAGATGCCCAGTTATACTGAATTTGAGGAAAGGAACAAATGTTTTTCTTCAATTTAAGTCTGTCCAAATACTGCATGGAATATGCTTAAGCTAAAATTATTTGTTGTTTTCTTGAAGTTCAGATGTATTTGCATGGTTCTTCATTTCCTCCTTCCCTTCTTCCCTTCCCCTCTTTCCTTCCTTCTCTTTCTTTCTTTCTTTCTTTCTTTCTTTCTTTCTTTCTTTCTTTCTTTCTTTCTCTCTCTTTCTTTTTTTCTCTCTCCTTCCTTCCTTCCTTCCTTCCTTCCTTCCTTCCTTCCTTCCTTCCTTCCTTCCTTCTTTCTCCAGTGCTGGGGATGGAACTCAGAGCCTTGCACATGCTAAGTAAGTGCTGCACCCCTGAGTCACATATATCCCCAGCCAAAAATATTTTATTGTGGTAGGTAGAATACATAAAACATAAAATGTGGGGGTTGGAGTTGTGGCTCAGTAGTAGAGCGCTTGCCTGGCATGTATGAGACACTGGGTTCGATCCTCAGCAACACATATAAATAAAGATATAATGACAACTAAAAAAAAAATAAAATAAAAAAACATAAAATGTGTTGTTTCATCCATTTTAAAGTGTACAACTCAGTGACATTAAATGTGTTGTTGTGCAACCATCACCACTATCCACTTCCAGAACTTTTCAATCATCCCCAAAAGAAATTCTGTACCCATTTCTCCCTGCATTTCCCAGTAACAGCAAGATATCATCTCTAGCAGTGGTTCTCAAAGTGTGGTCACTGGCTCAGCATCACTAGCAGTGCCTGGGAGTTTCAATTCCTAGGTTATAATATAGATAATCCAGTCTCACCTAGACCTATTGAGTCAGAAGCTTTGGGATGAAGCTCAGCAGTCTGTCTGAACAAACTCTCCAGGTATTCCTGATGCAGTGGAAATTTGAGAACTACTGCTCTATAGCAATCCTAATGGTGTATTTGCTTTCTTAGATATGCCAGGCATGGAGGTTCATCATATTATTAGATTCTCCATTCCATTTTCATATAATTTGAATTGTTGGAGAGTAACTACTTATAATAACTAACCTCTTATCCATGGGGGATAACTTCCAAGACCCTTAGTGAATGCCTGAAGCAGAAAATAGTACTGAAATACATATAGATATATTGATTTATTATATATACGTAATGTTTTCTCCTACATATACATGATAAAGCTTAATACATAAATCAGATATGGTAAAGAAATAACAATAATAAAAAAGAACAATTATAACAGGTAGTATAATAAAAGTCATTTGAAAATGGTCTGTCTCTCCAAATATTGTACTGTAGTTACATTTCTTGTGATGATGTGAGATCATACAATGTCCATGTGATGAGATGAAGTTCAATGAATGACCGGCATTGTGTGAGGTTATTTTTGATCTGCTTACTTGAGCATAAGCACTTGATATTTTGCAACAGTCCACTTGAGAACCAAGAGGGTTCTTCTTTGACCACTAGGCAGGTAGCTTTTGTAGTGTTGGTATACTGGACAAAGAGATGACTCATGTACTGGGCTCTATGGAGTAGGATGGTAGGAGATTTTATTGTACTAGTTGGAATGACACACAATTTAAAACCTAATGAATTTATTTCTGAAAAATTTCACTTAATATTTTTAAATCATGGTTGACCACTGGAAACTGAAATTGCACATAAGGGGAATGAATGTGTCTTAGGCCAAAATCTGTAGCCATTCCTAGTCATTGGCCTATGTCCAAATTCTGGAGCTAGATGGAATAGAATTCTGCACTAGAATTCTCTATGTGTAATGAAGATAAGCTTTCTTTATGAATAAGCATATCTGTGTATATGTGCATATATATGTGTATATACTATTGAATATTTATGTATTCATACCTTTGAGTATTTTAAAATATACATAAATGGCATAATCTTGCAATATTCTTTTACTTCTCTTTTGTTTCACTCACATTGTGTTTTTAGACTTTTCATTATTGATATACATAGGCCATTAATTTTAACTGCTTTGTAATACTAAATTGGGCTTTAGATGTTCTGTAATTCTTTTTTAACTGACAAGTACAAATTTAACTTTTACATTTATTTATTTTTATTATTGATTGTATATGAATTTCTACTATCCTGTTTTGCACCTTCTATTTTCTATGGGCGTTTCCTTTTTTGCTCCTTTCCTCCCACTTCTTAGATTATTTCTGTTACCTTCTTTGTTTATTTCTGTTACCTTCCCCATGACTCCTGATTCTACTTGTATTATTTTTGCAATTACCATTAAAAGTGCCTATGCATTAAGTGTTGCTCTTTTCACTTTAACAATACAAGGATATTAAGTCACTTTACCTAATTCTTCCTTTCCATTTATACTAATACTTGCTGGCAATTTAATTTCATATTAAAAATATAACCCCAAATTAGTCCTATTATTATTATTTCATTCAATTAATGCTTGTCCGGATTTGTCCTTTTTTCATTTTAATTTTGATCATTAAGAATCATTCCTTCCATTTCGATTCACTTTTTCTACTGCTCAAGTACATACCATAGAAGTTCTTTAAATGTTGCTCCCCATTCATCTGAAAATGTCTTAACTTTGATCTTCACGTGATAGTTAAGCTGGAGCTAATAGTCTACTTTGACAGTTTTTCTAGTATTTTGTTTGTTTTGAGATGGGGTCTTGTTCTATTGCTCAGGCTGGCCTTGAACTAATTCTTCTGCCCCGTCTCATAAATAGCTGGGATTACAGGCCTGTACCACTGTGCCTGGGTTCCCTCTGTATTTTGAAGATATTTTTTAGCCTCTGTTGTTGCTATTTGGAAGTGTATTGTCAGACTAATACCATTCCTTTTTAATGATTTGTTATTTCTGGTTTCTTTAAGTATTTTCCTTACATCTTTGATGTTTTATGGTCTCAATACAATATTCTAAGATATGAATTTTTAAAAATCTATTTGCAGATGTCATAATCTTTGTCTGTGGATTTATGTCCTTTTTTAGTTCTGGAAAATTTCAACCTTTATAATGCAAACATTTTTATTTCCTTCCTGCTAGAACTTCTACTGGATATATGTTAGATTTTGTGCTTCTGTCTCAAACACTCTTTCATATTGCTCACTTTTAAAATCTCTTTTTGCTGTATTTTGTTAACTATTTTTATTTCCAACTATTTTATTACTTTGAAATCTTTAAAAAAAGATTCTCAAGAATTTAAGGACCATTGGTAAACATACAGTTTCTCATTATTCATATATCACATGAGTACATGTAGCAATAATATTATAAACAGTGCTATTTAAGAAACAGGATCAAGGCATGATGTCAATCACCTCCTCTTAAATGTCAAAGGGTAATGGACATGCTTTAATATTCCAGTTCCCTGTGTTACTTGTTATGCTAATATGTAAACAATATAGGTAACTGAGAGGTTGGAAGACTTAACTAATCACGAATTCCAAGACCTTCTGTTTTATGTTTGATATTATTTATTTTTTTCAAATTTTTCTGCATTTAAAATTTTTTTTGTAACTTTATTCATAGCTAAACAACATTTATTCTGTTATTATTATAAGCAATCAAATATTAACCATGTGAATTACTAAATGACCACAGTCTAAAACTCAAACATAAAACTGTTAAGTCAAATGGTACAGGATATATATTTAAATCCACAAAATTTCTTAATGATTTGTGAGTAATCTAAGTTTTATTTAAACAACAGTGTCAATTCTTTATTTTTCATGCTCTGGACACTTGCTTTTTGGAAAAGTATATGAAAAAATGACTGGCAAAAGTTCGAGTAATTGATGTCTTGTAAATTAATTAAGAATCACAGGCAAAAATTTTAACTTATAATTTTATTTGTATTTAAAAATACATTGGAAATTCTACATATGCTCATGATCAAGCTCATTTTCAATAGACATTACTTCCATTTTGATTATGTGGTTTATTTTAACACATACATTTTCAAGTTGATCACCAAAATAGAAAAAGCCCGTAGATTTCAAAATGGCCTTTATACCAGTGATGCATTATTGCTCCCTTGCTAATAATGAGGGGGGCTTTCCTCAGCCTCTTTTCTCCTGCCCAGCTTTCTGAGCACAGTAGTACCTATAAGCTTGTTACAATGTAAACATCTTGGTATCTGAAGATAAACACTGCCCACATAATCGAAAATCAGAGCTGCCAAAGAAATTGCCACCAAGATCAACTGACTGTTATATTTACCTTGCTGATGAATGTTGGCTTTAATTTAGCAGTGGCAGAGCAAGGATCAAAATACTTAGCATGTGTTCTTGGTGTTGGAAGAGTTCAGCTCTATACCTTTTGAAATGATCACATAATTAAGCAAATGTGGAATAAGATATGCATAAGTCAAGGTGATATATGTGGTAATGATAGGTATTTTATCATCAAGTGGATAAAGAACATTTCTCAAAACTTATTTTTGATTGACCTGATTCTGAGCAATAAATTCAATCAACACATCAGCTCACTCAGCTAAAGGAAAGCTTACCGTGCAATAGTAAGATCTCTAATAATTAAATATCCCAAACTGGGGCCAAGACAATCCTACTCAAAGACAAGGTATTTGGAGTTATACATGGATTTTCATGCAGACTTGGTGGTACTCCCTGGGTCCTCTGCAGGGGTGTGGAGACCATCTTCCCTGTGACTGGGTTGTGGTCCCTCCCAATTAAAATTTTAAGGTTTTTTTGTTTTTGTTTTTGTTTTGTACTAGGGATTGAACCCAGGGGCACTTAATCACTGAGCCATATCCTCAGCCCTTTCTATATTTATTAAATTTTGAGACACGGTCTCACTAAGCTGCTTAGGGCCTCACTAAGTTGCTGAGGCTAGCTTTGAAATTGCAATCTTCCTGCCTCAGCCTCCTGATATGTTGGGATTATAGGTGTGTGCCACAGCTAAAATTTTGTTTTATCACACAGCTGATTTATTCTCTTCAGAAGTTTAATAAATTGTTTGACTCCTCCACTGTTTTTAATTCCAATGACTATTTGTAATCTGTAGGAAACCTATTTTAAAAAATCTAAACATTGCTTTTTATAGTGACACTCTTTTCCTAATAAATTATCCATTAATTAATTTAAATATACTTACCTCAAATAATTTATATCCTCACTCTATCATCTCAAGTTTTTCACATGCTAACCCTACTGTTTGCTAAGTCTGCTAACTAGTTCATCTGGTGAATTTTTTCCATGTGTGGTTTTGACATTTTGATTCACTTATTTATTTTTTTCCATAAGAAATCATTTGGCCTGAGTTGTGAGAATCTCCTGCCAGAAAGATTTTGTGTGTGTGTGTGTGGGGAGGAGCATTTAATTCTAACTAAATCAAATGAATTTGTCATAGTTTGAGTTTAGTTTGAGTGTGTTCCCCAGCATTTGTGAGCTGGAAACTTGGTTCCTACTGTGGCAATATTGAAGTGGTGGGACCTTTAAGAGGTGGGGCTAAGTGGGAGATTACTAGGTCGTGAAGTGAAGACCTTATCCTTGGAAGAAATAAAGAGTTCTCAGGGATCCCAGTCTATTTCTTCAAGAATGGGTTGAGATAAAATGATCAGGGCTGGCCTCTGAATTTCTCTTTGGTTGCTGTTTTACCATGTGATTGCTCCCACCCACCCATGTTGTGACACCATCCACCATAAGACCTTTGTCAGAGACGAGCAGATGCTGCCACCATGTTCTCAAATTTCTTGAACTGTTAGCTAAATAAACTTCTTTTCTTTGTAAAGTACTGAGCTTCAGATATTTTATTATAGCAACAGAAAATGGACTAATAAAGAATGTTCCTGGCTTGAGATCAATTATTATGAGATTGCTGGGTTTAGGAGTTCTGGAGCAATGAGAATAATAAAACAGAAATAACCAAGAAAAATATGAAACCAGAACCCCATAAAACAGCCTCAGATTCTCCAAATTCAGAGTAGTTATTGTAATTTTTCATCGCTTGGTGTCCCAAAAAAAACAGTGGAATTTTTTGCTGTCACTCTGTGCTGGTGAATGGATTTTTTATTTCTTTCATGTGCACTTTTTTCATAAGCATTTGCTTATAGATTTTATTGGCTGTGTGTGTGAGTTTCTGTTCAATTTCTAGCCCTTGAAGTATCCTCACAAGATGTTAAAACCCAAATATCTCAGATACGAGTTCCATCATCTTCCTGGGGGAAGCCCCAGGTTAGTTCTCGCTCCTCAATATCATCACTATTCTGTGCTGTTCTCTTATCCCTGACACCTGTGTATTTCTTACTTTATCTTCTAAGTTCAATTAATCATTTAAAATAATATTTTTTTCAGTCATCATTTCCAACATTTTCAGAGTATGAGTGGAGGACTTTCCGTACTTCCTCCATTTTGCCAGAATTGAAAGCACTAGCAAGTTCCTAATGCTGTGAACCTTAAATCTCATCTTTAAAATAAGAATCATGATACCTATTTCATAGCCTTGCTCTGAAAGTTAAGCTAAAATTCTCACATAAGTGCCTAGTTCAGAACTTGGGATGTGGTAAGAGGTAAATGGTCAAATAATGTTCATTTTCTTATTTGAACTATAATGTACTATGGCTACTTGACACCCTTCTCTGCACATGAGACTGAAGGAAGAATCCAGGGTAGTAAATACCATGACCCATGGGGGTATTTACTGGGTAACATATTAATTGATATTGCTGCTAAGGGAAGTGATTTGAAAAGGGGCATTTTTAGTTCACTCACTCCGACAAGTAAAAAGTAAACAATGAAGAGTTATAGGAAGTCATTGTAGTTGGCAGAGGTTGGCAGTTAAGAATAAACCAGGGGCTATGTCAAAGTGAGCTTTTTTTTTCTTTTTCTTTTTAAGAATTTCCTGGTTGATTTGATCCCTGAGCCCTCCCAGAAGAAGGAGGTATTGCTGTGTATTTTTTTTTAGCTTATCTCTTATGCCTTCCTTTATTCAAATTCTGCATTTGAGTGTGTGTGTGTGAGGGGGAGGCAATTATTTTCTAACACTTTATTTTAAATGTCATTGCAAAAATTATATCAACATTATTAGAATTCTAAATAAAATCAAGACTATATTCATGCACAGTCCCACAGTTCTAAAACGTAATTTTAATTGTCCATGATCATTATTAATTCTTTTTCATTTTCCATAAATTTTCCATCATTTTAAAATATAATCTAAATATAATATTCCACTATGCTCTTTATATCAGAAATATTTTTTCATATTATATAAAAAAGAATATAGGGGCTGGGGTTGTAGGCTTAGTGGCAGAGCGCTTGCCTAGCATGTGTGAAGCACTGGGTTCAATCCTTAGCCCTGCATAAAAATAAACACACAAAATAAAAAAGAATATATGAGAAAATGATTGCATATGCTCATTCCAATTCTTGGAGGATACCGAAAAAAAGAAAGAGATTGCCTCAAGGAAAGGTAACTGAACAGCCAACAGACTTCAATGAGAAAATATATTGCTGCACATTGCTTGTTGTGAATTTTATACTTTTTTGCACAAACATTGCTTATATTCTAAACCCTTTTTTCTGACTATTTTTGTGGTGGTAAAATAAATATTTTAAAACTTACTGGTTCAGCAACATTAAGTACATTCACATTATTATGCAACCATCACCACTGTCAACCTCCTGAACATTTTTTATCATCTCCAGCTGAAACTCTGGACCACTTTGAAACTCTAATACCAATTACCTCCTTCCCTCCACTCCCTGGTAACCACTACTTTATTTTCTAACTCTTTGAATTTGTGTATTTATGTCTGCATCAGTCAGCTTTCTGTTACTGTAACAAATAACTGGAATAATCAACTTTTAGGGAGAAAAGGTTTATTTTGGCTCACAGTATTGGAGGTTTTAGCTCATTGCTTTTGGACCTGTGGCAAGGCAGCACATCATGGCAGGGAGTGTGTGGTGAAACAAATTCCTCACCTCATGGCAGGGAAGTCAAAGAGAGGAAGAGGAGGAACTGTGGTCTCCATATTCCCTTCAAGGGCACACACCTAATGACCAGAAGAGCTCCCACTAGGTTCTACCTCTTAAATGTTTCTCCATCTCCCGATAACACTATGGACTGGGGACCAAACCTTTAACTCATGTGCCTCTGGGACACATCTTTACAAACCACAGTGATCACTCTATAATTGAATAATATAATTTGGATCTGGAGTGCCCCACAGGGTTTGGTGTTTTGGAGTCTCAGTCCTCAGCTGGACCAAGGTGGAAACTTCAGGAGGTAAGGCCTACTTGGAAGAGGTGGGTCACTGTTAGTGTGCCTTTGGAGGTTTATTTTATCCCTGGTCCCTTCCCTTCTCCTTCCTGGCCACCAGGAGGTGAGCAACTCTGCTCTACCACCAGCTCCCCTCCATGAGGTTGTGTCTCATCAAAGACCCAAAGCAATAGAGCCAAGTGACCATGGACTTAAATCCCTAAAACCATGAGCTCAAATAAATCATTCCTCCTTTAAGTTGTTTTTCTCTGGAATTTTATCAGCACTAAAAAACTAACAGATACATCAGGTTATTGTTTTATTAAAATGATTCCCTTAATTATTGTTTCAGATTCTTGGTTATGGTAGGTTGTGCTGCCCTGAGTATAATTTTACATTAGTATCATCTCCATCTCATTGGACACTTTTTGGATGTGTCTAACAACATGCTGCCCTTATTACAATCTTTGAGGTATTTTGCATATACTTACTAATGCTTCCCCAAAGTGAACTGCAGAATACATTCTCTCAGTGTTCCTTGCTGCTTGAGAGATTTGGCTCCTGTCACAGATGTATTTGTGAGGGACTACAATTTGGAAGTGAACAATGTGAGTGGGAGGTGTAGAGTCTGCCCACTGGTCAGCTCAGGGACAGGGGCTTTGGCTCCTTGGAGTCAGTGGCAGAGCCTAAGGAGGCTGAGTGACTGTGGTACTGTCCTCAAGTAGCCCCTGGGGGCCCTGTTATTCCTGGATGCACAGCCTCCAAGCCTTTTCTCCATTATTCCAGAGATTCTGGAAATTTTCTAATGTCCTTTAATAAATGTCCTCTCTGCCTAAACTAGCCAAGTAGATTCTGTTGTTTGCCATGAAATATACTGAGCAATACATGGATTATTTCCTTGCGAGAAAAAAAATAGGCTACTGTCTCAAAGGGTATGATTTATAAAATATGGCTCTGGCTATATATTTTCATATTTCCAAGGTCAAGTGTCCCTCTTGGCTTTGGGCCTCTTTTGAAGGTAGTACATTATGATAGGAATGCATGCAGAGAAGCAAACTGCTTCCTTCATAACCCAAGAAGCAGAGAGGAAGGGGGAAGGGAGGGAGGGAGAATGAGAAAGAGCGAGAGATTGGTGCCCCACAATTGCTTTCAAGAGTATGCCTCCACATTTGCAGGTAAATGGATGGAGTTAGAGACTATCATGCTAAGTGAGATAAGCCAATCCCCCAAAAAAGCAAAAGCCGAATATTTTCTCTGATAAATAGATGATGATACATAATGAGGTGGGGGTAAGGGAAGAATGGAGGAAGGATGGATTGTGTAGAGGGAAATGAGGGGTGAGAAGGGGACAGGGGAAGGAAAGATAACAGAATGAGACAAACATCATTACCCTATGTACATGTATGATTACACAAACTGTTTGACTCTACTTTGTGTACAACCAGAGAATTAAAATTTTTCCCCATTTGTGTACAATGAATCAAAATGATAATAATAAAAAAGAGTATGCCTCCAATGACCTAAAGGCCTTTCACTAGGACCAATCTCCTTAAAGGTCCATGGAACTTTCCAATAGCACCACCCTTAGGAACCAACCTTTCACACGAATTTTTGATGAAAACAACCCATATTCAAACTATAGCAATAAGGTATCAAAATAGTAGGTCTTAATCAGTAGTTAATAGTAGGTATTAATTTCAACTGCTAAAAGTCTAATCAACTCTAAGTTTTGAAGATGCTACAATCCAAAGCAAAGAATTTTTCAATTAGAATGGGACCAGGAATATTTTGCTAACTGTACTGAAATTTCATGAAAGTCATAGACATAGGGTCTTTTTGTGGGTTAGCCCCTTGCCTTGTGTAAGCATATGTTAAAGTCTCAGAAAGAAAAAAGGCTCTAGAAGCACAAATACTGGCCACATATTTTATAGTGGTTACATAAAAAAGTAAAAGGAAATATGTAAATTTAATTTTACTAGTATATTTTCTTTAATCATAATATGTTGGCATTTCAACCATGTATTCAATGTAAAATTACTAATGAGACTTTTTGTATTAATTTTTTCATAACAGATCTTTGAATTTTACTGACAGCACATGTCAGTTCAGACCAACTACATATCCAATATTTCATAGCTATAAGTGGTCACTGGCTACCATATAGGACAGAGCAGCTCTGGATCCTTTTTGCCTTTTCTAGACACCACAAAGGAGTGATGGGAGAGTTTCTAAGAGCTCAGATTTCAGATGCTCCTTAGCTATCTTTTGTTTGTTTTAACAAACTTTTATTGAAATATCAACATACCTATAGAGAACAGCATAAATCATGAGTGTGTGACTTGAATTTTTTCAATGTTCACACACCTGCGTAATCAGCTCTATAATGAAGAAACAGAATTAGCCGCAGCCCAGAAGAGTCCCTTGTGCTCATTTCTGGTCATTTCCCACCGTGCCCACCCAGGGTGACCACCACTCTGTCCTTTAACACCATAGATTTACTTTGCCTGCTCTTGAGAAATACCCAGTGGAAACTTACATCCTGTTTCATTTCTGCCTGTTAGTGCTCAACTTTAGGCTTACTGTTGTATGTGTTCTCAGCTCTATATCATATTTCACTGTAGGACTACCACAATCTTTTTATTCTTTGTATGATCAAAGAGTATTTGAATTATCTTTGGTTCTGCTGTGAACATTCTTACATAAGACTCTGGGGGCACATGAGTATCCATTTCTATTTTTTTTTTTAAATTTCTTTAGATGTTGATAGACCTTTATTTCATTCATTTATTTTTTATGTGGTGCTGAGAATCGAACACAGTGCCTCACACATGCTAGGCAAGCACTCTACCCCTGAGCCACAATCCCAGTCCGAATATCCATTTCTGTAGGGCACATTCTGATTTCCTTCCTGACGCAAGAAATGAAGATTTGCTACCTTTTACTCTTTTCTCTTTGCTCTCAGGTTTGGCCCTGGAGAGTTGGTTTTAGTAAACTAATGGCAGCAACATTCTTCATTATTTTTGTAGAAAGTGATCATTTCTTTCAAGCTTTGTGTCTTTTTAATTTTTGTTTAATATCTATTGAGTTTTTTTATGATACTTCATTAAATAAGACAGACAATAATGAGTTAGTCCAATTTAGTATATTATAATGTAAATTTTTAAAATTCTTTTAAAATTAAATAATATAAAGACTTTTCTATGTAGGTATTATTTGTTTGGCCTGAAACCTTTTAGCAGCACTGCCTCAGGCTATGAGGTAAATCTTGGCAACTTAGCCTTCTCAAAACGAATATACATGGGTAGAGCTTAATAGCTCTTGGTAATTCCAGTGACCTGGATTTACCTGTGATTTAGAGAGTAGAGCCTTTTTATAAGTTAGATTCTTATCTGATGAAGAGTTCTGTCCATCTGAATGGGGAAGGCAGGCATTGGAGCTAGGAGTACTAAATATAGGAGTCTCTATTAATTAAATCCTATTTAAAGCAGAAACCAATTAAGTGAGTTCATCTGTGTGGCTAGCGATTCAACAGACCCAAAACAGACTCTTGATCAGTGACAAGAGATCTGCCAGGATTGTGGCCAGCATTTGGGGGTATGGTAAGCTGGAGTGTGGGCCCTATTAAAGTGGGGACCAAGGGCCTCATGGATACAACTTAGACTCTGGGCACTTGGCATGCATATCACCAGACTCCCAGCAATCTATTTTCTCTAGCAATGCTTTTGAAAGCAGAAATTTGCTACTGGTAATAGCAATTACAGTAGGTTTCAGTCAATAATTAGGAACCTCTGCCTTGTGCCAGGCTCTGTGCAATGGGGTGGGAATGGAAAGATCAAAATAAGCTCCCTTGCCCTCAGAGAGCCTGAAGTGTCAAAGGCTTCTCTCAGGGGCAATGGTTCCAGGTCATCTCATGTAATCCTTTTAACAATGTGATGAGGTACAGTAGGACAAGTTGAGTATCTCTCATCCAGAGTGCTGGGGGCAGAATTATTTCAGATTTTAGAATATCTGCATATATGTGATGAGATATCATAGGGATGAGAATCAAGTTAATTATGAAATTTATTTATGGTTCATATACTTCTAATGCATGCAGTCTAAAGGTAATTTTATACAGTATTTTTAGGCATTTACATTTTGACTATGACCTGTCTGGAATTTTGGATATTTCATGTCGGCATTCAAGAGAGTTCCAGATTTTAGAGCATTTCAGATTTCAGATTTTTCAGATTAGGGATGATTGACCTGTTTCCCAGTTTACAACTAAAGAAACACCACATCACACTATGCTATGGGCTGCAAGTTCATATAACTCCTGGTATCAAGCTGGTAATAAAACCATGATAAGTAGGCCAGGTGTAAGACCACAGGAATTGATGAGCTTGTAGAAGGTGTGAGCATGCATCCTTTACCTGAAGATCAATGCAGATCGAAATAAAAGTAGGCTTGTAGTACCAACAAAGCAAGACTGTAAGTCAGATCAGGGGGCCAATTTCTAATGTTGCATCCAAATGCTGAGAATGGGAAAGAACATCAAAATTCCCTGACCAATGTAGCTCTCATTGTTCTCATGAGAAATGGGAACAAAAATATCAAAATCATTTTAGATCAGCAATAATATTCTTCTCACTCTAATAGATTGTAAGACATGTTGTAAAGTAATAAAGATCAAAACCATATAGCTTGTAAATTAAAAATTCATTGATGCAATAAAACAGAACTTAGAGAAATTCAAAATTGTATTAGAACTTTGTAGCATGCTAGAAACAGCATTGCAATAGGGAAAGAATCACTATTCAATCAGCATTTTTAAGAAACTAGATATCAGTGAGACATTAGGAAAAGAACTAGATTTTTGAATAGATTCTTGATGAGTAAAAGAATGAACTATTTAAAACAATCTGTCAAAAAGGGAGTTTGAAGAAAATAGATTAACATAATCAAATATTGCTTACGACTCTCATAAGGCAGTTTAAACATTAGGATTTCTGTGTTGAGTGACTCCAGGGGCATCATTCATATACAGAAATCTGTGGTAGCAGAGAATGCTGTATAATATGCATTAAAAAGAAAAGGAATAGATTGTGGAATATGGGTTTTTTTGTTTGTTTGTTTATGTTACTGGAAATCTAACCCAGGGCTTCATACATGATAGGCAAGCACTCTACCAATGAGCTATATCCCTAACCCTAGATTATGGAAATTTATATCTGAAAAAGTGTTAAGACTTAGTAGAAATATATAATGTTATTAATTTGTTTCTACTTTGTAGTAAAAATGAATACATGTTTTGTTCTCAGTGAAAAAATCATAGAATCTCGTCATATGTTCATCTTTGCTAATAATTAAAGACAGGTGAATGAATAAAATAATTCAGAGGTAACATTATGTATCAATTAAACAACAAAACCAATGATAAAATCCAATGATGACGAATCTTGTAAGAAATGGATTCATGAGAAATTGTGATTGACCCTGTCTTTTTGGAGAAAAGTGGAACAATCTCTCTCAAGGATTGTAAAGGTATTTATGTTTTGACCAAATAATTCCTGCTGCCATGAGACACTTCTTTTTTAATTCAATATGTTGTAATTTTTTAAACAAATCAATTATAAAAGTATAAAGAAAATTGAATAAACCTGCATAAGGTTGTCAAAAATGACAAACTCTGGATGATGTAAAGGGAAAGATCAGAATGTGCAATAATGTTCCTGCTGACTACCATGGCAGAAACTCATGTATGTGCATTGATAGGTAATAGAATTTTAAGTGATATAAAGAGTTAATTCAGTTTATAGAGCACTTGCTAGTGACCAGGAAGTTTGCTGGGTTCTTGGAAACAGAGAAAAAAAGATGTGATCAAACATACACAAGTCAGTGCCCAAGAATTTTTCAGTGGTAAGTGCTACCAAAATAAATAAATGGCT
>JAJEJO010052919.1:102649-126236 GCA_020662805.1 Glaucomys volans
AGGTGGGCCTAGGTTCTGTGGGAGCTCCAAGGTGCAGTAACTAACCCAAGCTGGAAGGAACAGAGGCGTTTCCAGAGGAGGTCACACCTCATCTGAGTCTGACAGAACAAAAAGCAGGTAGAGGGGCCAGGAACTTCCCAGGGAATGTGTGGAAAGATTAAAAGCAAGGAAATATGAAGCACTGTGAATGCAGGGAACCAGACTGTATTGCTGGAATATAAAGTCTCAAAAAGAGAGTGTCAAATTTCAGATGAGGGCAGGAATTACTTCAGTAGGGCCTTACATGCTGCGCTGAGAAATTGGACTTGTGAAATTGACTTTAAGAAGGCAGAAGAACTAGCACTTATTGTTCAAGTTCATGTGATAAATCCTGTTTGAGGTGCTCCACTTGGATTATTTCAATAGATTTTCTTCTTCCTGTGAATTTTTCTCTGTAACTAAGAAGTAGGTATCCCAAGACATTTACACAGGCAAGACTCTATGGACAACCTATCCTATTTCATGGTGACACTATTAAAAAGATGCTACCAGAATTAATATTACAAAGGAGTACTGTTTCCAATGATGAAGAGATGAGAATAACATTCTTGCATTATTTATATTAGATAAAAGCTTTATTAGTATCATATTGTTAACCTCAAAGTGAGCCAAATTCTACTGTGATTTCATTTTAAAGGAAAAATAAACAAAGTACAAAAAGTAGTTGATTTTAAAGATATTCTAAGAGAAAAACAATTTCTAGGTCAAATTCTCAGATTAACGGGCATTCATCCCAGGTCATGGCTCTACTCTTCAGAGCACAGAGTGAGACCTGGCATCTGGTTGAAGACCACTGGCTGTGCAGGACAGCGATCCTCAGTGGTGTTCATTATGCTATACTAATAAAGCAGGGATATTTAATAGGTACCATAGAATGATTTTTTCAAATAAGGGATTCATTCATTTATTTAACAAACACTTATTGTATGCTGAACTCTGTTTCAGGCCTTTCCAGGAGCTGAGGTTCCCTCCTGAAGAAGGAAGTTCTTCACTGAGACAATACAGAGTTGTTAGGTAGGCAAGGGGAAGGGAATGCATTCCAGGCTGGGAGAACTCCAAACCTCTGGAGCAGGGCCTCTGAGCCCCACTGTGCAGGCTGGCTTTGGAGACACACCAGGAGCTCTCTGCATTTGAGGAGAAAGTTGGAAAGAGATGTGTGAGTGGGAGAGGCTGGATAGGAGCACAGGGGATGGAGCATGAAGGGTCTTTTATGCCACATAGTAGGGTGGGTTGGGTAGATAATGGTGAGATTGCACAATACAAAGATCACTCTGGGGACAGAGCAGAGCTGAGAGAGGGCACAGGAGGGACTGTGAAACCAGTGAAGACACGAGGATCATCTCCATTGTGAGATCATGACTGCCTCCATGAGGGCCTGTTGCAGAGAAGAGTGGTGAGGAAAAGCTCTGGAGCTGCACCTCCAGAGCCATAGTGAACATGGCAGAAAGCAAATGCAGAGGGCATAAGAGGAACTGGGATTCTGGCCGGGGCTCCCCGTGGTGGTGCCTATCACTGGGACGGATGCAGGAGAAGCAGGTTTGGGAGTTGAAATATAGACCCAGATAACATCAGCCCCAAGGTCACCTTTGGATCACCACAGAGGTAGAGTTCCTGCTCCCAGTCCTTTTTGGTGGACCACTCAAGTCCACCTGATCCTCAGCATAATGTGAAGTCGTCACAGGGCCCTCCATACTCCCTGGCCCTCTTTCTGTTTCTTTCTAAGGAGCAAAAATGGAGTCCATTTTCTTTTCAATTATACAGCTGTAGAAGACTACACAACTTGTTGCTCAAGTAATATAATCTATCTCTTCTAGGTTTACTAGATCAGTAGTTCTCAAACTTTTGCATTCAAGACCTCTTAATACTCTGAAAAGGAGCTTGTTTATGTAAATTATACCTATTGATATTGTTACAGAGAGCATGAGAGTTACAAACCACCAGGCATGTTGAGCCAAATTGAAAAGGGAGAAAAAAGGTCCTTTAATGAGCATTCCAGGCAAGCCGCTGGGAGCAGGCTACTGCCTCAACTCCCAGTACCTGAATTTTGGAAGTACAGAGTTTATAAAGGCAAAACCCACAAAAATCACAAGAACAATTGAGGCACGTGTAGGTCAGACAGACCCTGTTGATATAGATGTTTTGATTACAGGATAGAATTGTTTTGATTATATATTTCAGAGTCATTTTTACATCAGGGCCATAGTCGGGGACTTGGGAAGGTCCTTTGCACTAGAAACAGCTGTCAGGAGGCTGAAAAGAGAACATTTTAAGCAAGCATACAACGGAGTCGGTCAAAGCAAAACAGCGTTATTTTGGTTGTTTTCCATTTCAGTACATACCGTGTTAGAAATTAAAGCTGAGAAATTTAAAAAACAATTCATTTAAAAATAATACAGACGTTAACATTAAGCCCATTAAACAGACGTCAATAGCACCCAAATATTTAACTGCATAGTTATACAGTTGCATTGACATGTTCAATGAGAGGATTATTTGTAAGTGCTTCTGCCTTTAATCCCTTGTGACATCACACATCATTTACCTCTGGAAAACTTCAGGTGAACCCTGGTGAGAGAATGAGAGTGAAAAGCAAATAATAGCTTTATATCATTATGAAAATAATTTTAATCTCATAGATCCCTGGAATGACCTTGGGGACTCCTGAGGCCCCCAGGCTGAAGTTGGAGAGTCATTAAACTAGTTCCATTAGGACAGTGACAGTCACAGTGTTACAGAATTTGGATGAGGTGCTCGGCCAGCTCAGGTGAGCCCTCCAAGTCTGGCCACCTGGCTTCTCACTGACTGCAGCTGTGCCCTGGAGCAGCTCTGTGGTGTCACTCAAGTCATGTGGCTCTCTGGGCCTTAGTCCCACCACCTGTGAAATGAAGTGGCAAGACTAGAACATGCCCAAGCGCTCTTTCTCCTCTCACATTCTGTGTTTATGTGTCTATGTTAGTTCTCCGTATGTACTTTAAAAATAATGTATGAATGAACAAATGAGTAAATAATGCATGATGTTGTTGAAGGGGCTTTTGCATTGACTGGAAAACTGTCCTAGAATTCAGGGGTCACTAATACAAATACCTGCAGGTCAGGAGTCCTGAACAGGTGAAGCAAAACTGCAATGAGAGATAGGGGCCTATGGACTGGAGGAATCATATCCTTCTTGAAGAAATCAAATTAAGATTTTTATTAGACACCATTTTAGACCAACAGAGAAGGCTGGAGTTGGCCTGTGGGCTGTGGATTAGGACTTCTGAACTAGATGGTTGTCTGGTTTCCTTCTAACTTGAAGTAGAGTCTTACTCACACTGCTTCCTGGGAGGCCAGATGCCTCATGCTTCTTCTGTTCTCCCTCTCAGTCTAAACCTATTCATGGGAAAAGATCTAATAAACTCATCTATCGAAGGCAACCGCAACCAGTGAGAATACTTATATTTTTACAGGGTAAGTATCAAGGATACTCTGATTATGGAGTTCAGGCATCAGTGATCAGGCTAGACAGGCAGCCTTGGCTGTGATCCAGAATCCATTCGACATGTGTCTACCTGCCCAAACCTGGGAGACAGGAGCTGAAGCCCTACCTACAAAGCCCTCTCTACAGAACGGCTAGGTGCTTTAATCATCTGGAGTGCCTCTCTTGGGAATCCATGTGCCTGGGAGGCCTCTGCTAAAACAGCTCCCACCTGGAGCCAGGGACATCCTTTCTAACAGAAATTCACATCTTATAGCCACCCACACCTGGAAGTTGGTTACAACTAACTAGAATCTCTGATGCCACCAACAGGTTTCCCAAAGAGTTCTGCTACTCAGGTAGCATTTTTTTAGAAGTACTGAGAAAAGTGGCCTGTTATGTTACCAGAAAACAGACGGGGAAGTTTGTAAGCCCCTTCCTGTGTCCTGGCCAGCCCCTCTGCATCCCACAGGCCTAGGTCAGGAGGTGTACTAAGATCAGCCCTGTGGAGCCATTGCTGGACGAACAAGGCCAGGTGGGAGAAGGGAGAGCTCTTCCATCTCCTAAGAAGAGGAATCTAAATTTGGTTTGAATTCAACCAATTAATTCTAGGCAGTGTTGATTTACCTTCATTGAGACATTTCTCTGAATTTTGGGACCTCAGACAAGAGAGAACTCTCTCTAACTCTCTAATACTTCTTCTCTGATCACTACTGATAAAGGGATTGAGATTTCTCCACTAGTATGAATTAATGAGATTACAAGCGAGATTATTATAAAATAAGCTCCAAGCATCCAGGAAGATTCATCTATTTTAAAAGAGTATTGCATTCACACACACAAATTCTAAGTCCAACAAAAAATTCCAAGAGTTCTGTTGCAATGAAATCCAGGTAGTTGCCAGACTATTGCCTTTTTTTGTTTCTGAACTGTGAAAACTTGAGGCTTGAGGAAGCCTCAAGAGGTCTTGGTGACAGGGTTTAGGAGAAGGTATGACCACATGCCATGCACAGGAGTTACAACACAGCTGGTTGTGAGATTTGAGCTGAGAGGCTAGCAGGGCATGGTTAGGATGTGCAGGAGATTGTGAAGGATAACCCTGTCCCAAGGAGGACTGAATGAATGCCTGACCCTTCAGTCATGGAAAGAGACTCTGGATCTTTCCAGTTCTTTATTCTCTTTTCTTTCTGATAAGAAGTATAGAGTATAGTCTAAATGGGTCCAGAAGTGTCACCTGTGAAATGCCATGGAAAACCTTAGGTCTAGACCATAAGGGATCAGATTGGGCCTGCCCCCCACTGCCCTCTCCTCTCAAACAACAAATGACTCCAAATTCTGGACCTGTGAGGAGAGCTGGATGGCTAGACGCCTGAAGTCAGTCTTGCCATTAGGTCCAGAAAATGAAGTCTCTGTGCCAAGTTGCAGCCGTTAGTGGGTCTCTTCCTCTGAGTGCCTCTCTCAAAGGTTTCCTTCTTGTGTCTGCAGCTGTTTGAGGCTGGAAGGGCCAAGTGGGCAGGTTACTCTAGGCCAGACAGGATGTGGCATTGGCCTTGGTCTCCATTCTAATCCTCTAGCTTGTGCATAGTGTTGACCAGGGGCTCTGCAGCTATATTATGGGCTTGTCTCAGTGTCTTCTGGCCAGCTGCAGCTTTTATACAGTGGTTTTGTAAGTGGATTATTCTGATTAGCAGGCATGATGTTTCTTTTATGGGGTTGTATATGACTCAATTACCAGAGTAGTACTAATACTCAGATTATTTGTGTAAGGCCCCCTCTGGGTATATGCGAGTCAGAGGGGGCCTTAAACCTACCAGGATCCACCTATCAAAGATCACTGGAGGCTGGGCACAGTCCTGTAATCTCAGCCACTTGGGAGGCTGAGGTAGGAGGATTGCAAGTTTGAGACCAGCCTGGGCAACTTGGAGAGACCCAGTCTCAAATAAAAACTAAAAAGGGCTGGGGGTGTAGCTCAGTAGTAGAGCACCCCTGAGTTCAATCTCCAGCACCACAAGACAAAAACAAAACAACAGCAGCACCCTCCCTTGTATGCTGTGTTCATTCATGTGGAAGGAGGGAAGATGAGGAGTTTGAGGTGAGAGTGAAAGGGAGTCAGTGTCCTCTGCTTTTCTTTTCACTATACACAAAATTGAAGGCTGGCTTTAAAAAAAATGATTCTTTTAAGTTATTTATAACAGTAGGATACATTTTGACATAATCACAAAAGTACAGAATATATTTGCTCTACTTCAGTCTCTAGCACTTTCTTTCTCCTCTCCTCCTCCCTCTCTTGCTCCCTTCCTCTACTTCAATGATCTTTCTGCAAGTTACTAATATATTTTTTAATTCAGTGTGGATATACTTGATGTTGAGATTCACTGTGCTATATCCATGTATGTACACAGGCAAGTTTGATCAGATTCATTCCACTGTTCTTCCCTTATCCCATCCCTCTTTCCTCTCCCTCATTCCCCTTTGTCTACTGATCTTTCCTCTGTTTTGATGGAATTCCCTCCCCATTTTTTTCTCTTTCTTTTCCCTCCCTCCCTCCTCCCTCTCTTCCTTTCTTTTCTTTTTCTTTTCCTTCCTTTCTTTCCTTCCTTCCTTCACCCCACCTTATTTTGGATTACCTTCTACATATTAGAGAAAACATTTTACCTTTGACTTTTGGGGACAGGCTTATTTTACTTAGCATGATATTCTCCATTTCTATCCATTTACCAGCAAATGCCATAATTTCATTCTTCTTTATGGCTGAGCAACACTCAGCCATAAATAAACTCAGCCAAAGGATAAATTTCTTCCATCAATTGAAGGGCACCTAGGTTTATTCCATTGCTTGGCTATTGCGAATTGTGCTGCTATAAACAATGATGTGTCTGCATCCCTGCAATATGCTGATTTAAAATCTTTTGGATCTATATGGAGGAGCGGGATTGCTGGGTCATATGGTGGTTCCATTCCTTGTTTTTGTTTTTTTTTTTTTTTTTTCTTTTCATTCCATATTGCTTTCCAGAGTGGTTACACTAATTTGCAGTCCCACCAACAATGTATGAGTGTACCTTTTCCTCCACATCCTTGCCAACATTTATTATTATTTGTATTCTTGATAATTGCCATTCTGATTAGAGTGAGATGAAATCTCAATGTAGTTTTGATTTGCATTTCTCTTATTGCTGAAGATGTTAAACATTTTTTCAGGTATTTTCTGGCCATTGTAGTTCTTCTTTTGAGAAGTTACTTTCTCGTTTTTTCACCCTTTTGTTGATTGGGTTATGTTTTTTGGGTGTTACATTTTTTTGAGTTCCTTGTATATTTTGGATATTAATGCTCTGAGAATCAGGTGGCAAAGATCTTTTCCCATTCTGTAGGCTCTTCAGGCTCACACTCTTGTTTCCTTTGCTGTGCTGAAACTTTTAAATTTGATTCCATCCCACTTATTGATTTTTTATTTTATTTGTTGTGCTTTAGTAGACTTCTTAAGGAAGTAGATTGCTGTGCTTATATGCTGGAGTGTTGGGCCTACATTTTTTTCTAGCAGTTGCAGAGTTTTGGGTCTAATTCCTAAGTCTTTGATTCACTTAGTTGACTTTTGTGCAGGATGAGAGAAAAGGGTCAAATTTCATTATTTTACATATGGATTTCCAGTTTCTCCAGCAACATTTGTTAAAAAGGCTGCATTTTCTTCAACATGTGTTTTTGGCACCTTTGTCTAATATCAGAAAGTTGTATTTATGTGGTTTTGTCTCTGTGTCTTCTATGCTATTCCATTGATCTTCATGTCTGTTTTGGTGCCAGTACCATGTTAATTTTGTCACCATAGCTCTGTAGTATAATTTGAGGTCCAGTATTATGAAGTCTCTAGCATCATTTTTTTTTTGTTCAGGATTGCTTTGAATGGGTCTCTTATTTTTCCAAATATCTTTTAGAACTGCTTTAGTTCTGTGTAGAATGTCATTGGTATTTTAATGGGTATTGCATTGAATCTTTAGGTAGTATGGTCATTTTGACAATGTTAATTCTGCCTATCCAAAAACATGGGTGGTCTTTCTATTTTCTAAGATCTTTCTCAATTTCTTTCTTTAGTGTTCTTTAGTTTTCATTGCAGAGGTACTTCACCTCTTTTATTAGATTGATTTCCAAGTATTTTTTTGAGGTTATTGTGAGTGGGATAGTTTTCCTAATTTCTTTTTCAGCAGATTTATTATTGGAGTATAGGAACTCAATTGATTTTTGTATGCTGATAATGTATTCTATTACTTTGATGAATTCATTTATCTACTCTAAAAGTCTTCTGTGGAATTTTTTGGGTCTTCTAAATATAGGATTGTGTCATCAGCAAACAGATAATTTGAGCTCTTCTTTTCCTATTTATCTCTTTAATTTCCTTCTCTTGCCTGATTGCTCTGGCTAGAGTTTCAAGGACTATGTTGAATAAGGTGAGCATCAGAGACCCTGCACCTAATAGAAGAGAAAATAGGTCCAAATCTTCATCACGTTGGCCTAAGACCAGATTTCCTTAACATGACTCCCAAGGCACAAGAAATAAAACCAGGAATCAATGATTGGGATAGAGTCAAACTAAAAAAGCTTTTTCTCAGCAAAGGAAACAATCAGCAATGTGAAGAGAGAGCCTTCAGAGTGGGAGAAAATCTTTGCCACACACACTTCAGGTAGAGCACTAATCTCCAGAATCAACAAAGTACTCAAAAATCTTTACATCAAGAACACTAATAACCCAATCAATAAATGGGCCAAAGAAATGAACAGACACTTTACAGAGGAAGATCTACAAGCAATCAACAGATTCATGAAAAAATGTTCAACATCCCTTGTTATAAGAGAAATGCAAATCAAAATTACCTTAAGATTTCATCTTACCCCAATTAGAATGTCTTTTATTAAGAATACAGGCAACAACAGGTATTGGTGAGGATGTGGGGAAAAGGGTACACTCATACATTGCTGGTGGGAGTGAAAGTTGGTGCAGCCACTCTGGAAAGCAGTGTGGAGATTCCTTAGAAAACTTGGAATGGATCCACCATTTGACCCAGCTATCCTACTCCTTGGCCTATACCCAAAGGACTTAAAGTCAGGTTACTACAGTGATGCAGCAACATCAATGTTCATAGCTGCCCAATTCATAATAGCTAGATTGTGGAACCAACCTAGATGCCCTTCAATAGATGAATGGATAAAGAAACTGTGGTATATATACACAATGGAATATTACTCAGCCATAAAGAAGAATAAAATTATGGCATTTGCAGGTAAATGGATGATGTTGGAGACTGTTATGTTAAGTGAGATTAGCCAATCCCCAAAATCCAAAGGCCAAATGGTGTCTCTGATAAGTGAATGATGATGCACAATTTGGGGTGGAAGGATGGCAAGAATGGAGGAAGGATAGATAGCATAGAGGGACGGGAGGGGAGGGGTCGGGGTAGGGGGGTTAATAATAACAGAATGTGTGACAGACATCATTGCCCTGAGTACATGTATGAATGCACAGATGGTGTGACTCTACTTTGTGTACAACCAGAGAAACAATAGCTGTACTCCATTTGTGTTCAATGAATCAAAATTCAATAAAAAAAAAGGTGAGCATCCTTGTCTTATTCCTGTTTTTAGAGGAAATGTTTTTCAGTTTTTGTCTGCTCAGTATAATATTGACCTTGCATTTATCATATGTAACCTTTACAATGTTGAGATAAGTTCCTCTATCTCTAGTTTTTCAAGTGTTTTAAGCATGAATAGATGCTATACTTTGTCAAATGATTTTTCTGCATCTATTGAGATAATCATGTGATCTGTTTATGTTTAAGTCTATTTATGTGATGAATTTCATTTATTGATTTTTGTTTGTTGAACCAAACTTGCATTCCTGGGATGAAACCCACTTGAACCTGGTGCACTATTTTTTTAAATGCATTTTTGTATGTGTTTTCCAATATTTTATTAAGAATTTTTTTGGGCTGGGGATATAGCTCAGTTGGTAGAGTGCTCACCTCGCAAGCACAAGGCCCTGGGTTCAATCCCCTGCACTGCAAAAAGAATAAATAAGGAAGGAATTTTTTCTTCTATGTTCATTAAGGAAGTTTTCCTTCCTTGACATGTCTTTGTCTGGTTTTGGAATCAGGGTGATACTGACTTCATAGAATGAATTTGTTGTTGGTTTGTTCTTCTTTATCTAGGACCTTGAGGTGTAATGTTAGATTATTTGTTATCTTTCTATATTTTGGATGTATGAATTCAATACTATGTAGCCTTTCTTCTTAGAACCGTCTTGAAGGCTGGCTCTCTTGAGTCTTGGATACCAGAGTTTGCCCTAGGCATTATATGAGACATCATCAGGCACTTCCCTAATGAGGATAAAACTAGTGCTGAAAGTGGATGTTCCCACTGGGCAGGGATGTGGCCCATTAACTTTCCTCACAGAATTCAACCAAACTGTCTCTCAGAACTGTCTTTCATTTCTCTCTCTCTCTCTCTCTCTCTCTCTCTCTCTCTCTCTCTCCCTGATGATGACAGTGGGTGGGGATTTTAGGGCTAAGACTTCTATATGCTTTAGTCCATCCTATAAAATATAAATGTGCTTTAGAACACTGCTAGGCCACTTCCCCAAGCTCCTTGACACTCCCTGGGCAAGGTCCTGAGGTCCTCCCCACATCATTCACATTAGGTTTAACTTGAACTTCAGCTTCAGTGAACACATCACATTTAATTAATATTTATAATTTGTTTATTGCTTACTATCTGTTTCATTCACTAGAAAGAAGGACTCTCTGAGGACAGGGCTGTCTGTCTCATTCCCAGATAACTAGCCTGGTGTTTGGCACAAGGTAGACTCTCGGTTGAATGAGTTTAGCACAGAACTTCCATTTGGTGGGTGTCTGCTCAGGTGCATTCTTTACTCTAAGATTCTTAGGTCTTGTTTAGTTTGAGGAAACATCTTGAATATTGCTAACATTTCTTTCCTTGAAAGGGTCTCCCGACCTGGCATTGTCTTTCAGTTCAGCCCAGTTCTGCTAATGTCCATCGAGTGTGATGATCTGGAATGTAGACTTTGGGGTCAGATGAAAGAGTTTGAATCCTGGCCCAGCCATTTTCAAGGCATGTGACTTTGGGAAAGTTATTAACCTCCTCAAAACTGAGTGTATAATAAACATCTTCTTTGCAGGGCATTATGGCTGCAAGGGATAAAGGAGTGGACATATGTAAAATAGTCATACACTACCTGACACACACTAAATGCCACAGTTGCTATTATTATTTCTTCAGGGTCTACTGCATACTTGGTTTCATGGTAACCACTGAAGATACAGAGATGAACAAGATGCCTTTTAAATCTCCTGATCAAGATAAGAAGTGGCCCAAGCACCAGCCCTGGGCATGAGGATGAAGTATGGTTGGCGCTCAGACCTCAGCTTGGAGTTGAGGCATGCATGAAAGATAGCATTGTGGGAACAGGGGTGAGGCCAAACCCTCAAGTAGTCAAAAAAAATATTGAGCAAAGGTAAAACTCTTGGTCAGAGCAAGAGTACAGAGACTGGGGACCTGGAACTGAGATAGGGTGACTTAAGCAGTCCCTGAGTTCCAGATTCTTTCAGTAAAACTGCGAGACCTCAGGTAGGAAGCAGGTATGGGCGGGCTCGTGAGACACTCTTTTCTAGGACTTTACAATTTGTAAGGGAGAGTAACATGTAAGTTATCAATAATATAAACAGGGATGAGCCTGTGCGAAGTACAGGGGAAGGAGTGATTAACTGCTGGGGGATGGGAGGGAAGGTGTTGTGGGTGCAGCATTAACCAAGGAGAGAAAGAGCCTAGGAGGATTTGGGAGGATTGAAAGGAATTTGGTGGAGGTGGAGGGTGGGGTTGGTGGAGGGGTGGGACATAGAGTCCAGGAATGAAACAGACGGGTTCTGTGATGATGAGGGCTTATCTGAATGGTAGTGGTGGGGCAGTGCACCGGACTTAAGGGGCATTTGGGCTCCTTCAATGGACTATGCTTGATCTGCCTGAGCCCATATTTCTTTATAGAGAGTGGGTCCAACTCAGTGGTATGAAGCAGGCAACCATAGTCCCTGGTGCCTAGTACCCCTCACTGAGTGGCCTGTTGGAATGCTAACTTTGGAGATGCCCAGAACTTCTTTATCAGTTTTGGGGTATGGAGAAAAATCACTCAAATGTTCCAAAGCTCAGCTTTTTCATCCATAAACAGGGATCAACAGGGTGTTGTAAAATGAGATAACACCTATGTGAAAGTCATCAGAATCAAAATGGAGTCACTTATGTTAATGCCCCCTCCCCCCAAATAAATGAAGCCAGGAAACTAAGAAAGGAAGACTTTCATGCTTATTTATTTATCTGGTAACAAGTGCTATCACAAGAGAGTCTACCAGAACCATAACTTAGCAAAAAGGCTGTCATGACCTTACACAGAGAATACTTCTATATAGAAATCTACCTTGGGTTGATGCCACCCCTGTGATTAAGTCTTATAGACAAGAATATCATTTCAAAAATTTATGTAGTCCTCATTTTTGTCTTCAAGAGTGTACCCTTAGTAGTAGAGCCCATGTTCAGCCTAGTTTTGGTCCCTAGAACATACCCCAGAAAAAGACAAAAAGTCTCCCTTGCCTTAATCTTAAACTCATACAGGATATGCTTATGAACTGTCATAGCATGCATATCCCAGATTTGCAAATCCTTGGCTGTTTCTGATTACATTCATTTTGATTAGACAGCCTCTCTCTGCATTTTTTATTTAGGTTGACATATATAAAGGAAGGACTTGGTACAGAAACTGCTACCGAACATGCAGTTGCTGCGTATCTGTAAGCATCTAGTATATGTGTTCATTCATTCACTCACTCACACATGCATTATCTTACCAGTTGGTATGTGTCAAACACTAGGACACTTGGAAGAACAAGACTCAGTCCCTGCCATAGGAGGCCTGAGTTGAGTTGTGTGCCTGTGTGTGTGGGAGGGCAGACAAATAAACAGGTGGTGACTGTGCTCCCTGATAAGCACATTTGAAGGCATGCACAGCACCGATGGGACAGCAGATAAAGGACACCCCAGTTGCCATGATGATAATGATGACTGGAAGTTGGACTAACCATCAAGGAGATGCCACAGACCCCAGGAGCCAGTCAGGATCAGCCTTGACAGTGAACTAAGGCCACCTGCCCTTATTCTGAAGGCAGTGAGGAGCCACTGAAAATCTCAAGCACAGAGATACCTGGTTCTGCCTGCATTCAGGAAGGTCACTCTGTCACTCTGGTCCCAGTGAGAGCAGTTAGGAAGCTTCAGGGCTTTGGGTGAGAGGTAATGAGGTACCATCAAGAACTGGGGGTCTCGATGAGGTCCAATGAGGTTTGAAAGCCATGATCTATTGGAGCAAGGGGGTGAGAAGATTGGGCTAATAGTTTATACTTAGAATTTGGGATGTCAAAAGTCTTTTAAGGAGTACTTAATGCATCTCTCAGAAAATGCAAAGTCTCAAGATGGGTCAATCAATTTTGTCACTCATATTTTAAATTGTTCTTTAAAATGACAGAGGCTAAGGCTACCTACAATATTATTTATCTGATTTGGCTTCTTCCACTCAAAGTTTTATTTAAATGTCCTGCATTACATTTCAGAGAAATATAATTTGATCCAGTTTTATCTTTCTTTTCTATTAATGCATGATATCATATTACCATAGCTCAAACCAGGTGAGTGTATTGAGAATGTCATGGAGTGGAGTGCTATGTAGTACTGGACACCTCAGACAGTAGGTCCTCCGTAGTGGTGAGTTTCTCTGCTTTATTTATGTCCAGATGAAATTGAAGAGTCCAGTGGAATTGAAAGTATTTGATAACATCATTATTCACAGGTTTCCTAACCAACTTCGAGACATTCCCAATCACATTTTGCATTGTCATTTACACCATGTTTTCAGATGAGTGCTATTGGAACACTGAATTCTCTTAGATTTCTCTTTGTTTTGCTCTTAGAGAATTCAGGTGATCTTTGAGTAGCACCTCTACTGTCTAGAGTAGGGAAGACTCTAAGAGGGTTTTCCAGAGATTCCATTTCATTGTTTATAGTAAACACTTTCCCTGACTCTTTTGTCCTTCAGCAACTAATTTCTCTTCTACAAATGGGTTAAATGCATTTATTTCATCTACTGATTTTTTTCTACTTGGTCTATGTTCCTGCAGATCAAGTTTTGAGTCAGAAGTTAAGTGATCCCTCTCCAATAGTGTCATGATATGCCTTCAGTATCCTGAGCAGGAAAGTTAACTCTTTTGTTTTTTTGGATCTGTATAATTTATGCTTCTCGTTTCTCCTATCAAAAAGAATCTGGGTGGGATATATCCTCATGAAATCCTTGATAGGCCCTAAGTAGCCTGCTCTCCTAGATTGTAAACCGAAAGTTATTTGGTCTGAGATGTTTCCAGTTTCCAAGCACCCCTGATTTTCTACTTCTTTTGAGGCCATACTTAGAGGTCATTATGTGAGTTCTCTACAGCAGCTGTTAATGTGCCAAACTCACATAAAGTTTCCAAACTCATAGACTGAAAAGCAGATTTGAGTTAAAGGAAAACGTGCTATGGCAACTATTCTACCAGTGTCCTTGACAGAAAAACAAATCAATAAAGCAAAGAAAGACGTTATGAGCCTGGCAATGAAAAAGAGTATTCAGCAGGGTGCGGTGGCGCACACCTGTAATCCCAGCACTTGGGAGGCTGAGGCAGGAGGATCTTGAGTTCAAAGCCAGCCTCAGCAACTTAGCAAGGCCCTAAGCAACTCAGTGAGACCCTGTCTCTAAATAAAATAAAAAATAGGGCTGGGGATGTGGCTCAGTGGTTGAGTGCCCCCGGGTTCAATCCCCAGCACCAAAAAAAAAAAAAAAAAAAAAAAAAAAGAATATTCAGTGCATATTTTATTTAGAAATATTACTTCAAAATCTGTACTATGGAACATCTATAGGTTATCTACAATTTAAAGAAAAAGAACTCCCTTGTCTGAAACTGGCGAAAGGCATGGTGGATGGGACTTTGGGAAAGAGAAGTGAAAAGAAAGCAGAAGGTTGGTGGAAAGGCAACTCAACAGATACACAAGATATGTGGTCTTCCTCCTAGAGGGTGTGGGTGGGAATGAGGACTTGAACATCTACTGAGCCCCACTCCGTGCTTAGGGGCTATGCTTGGTTCTTTGCAGGCTTCATCTTTTAGATCTTAAGAATCCCTCGATCTCAGAAAGATTAAGTGATTCCTCAATACCATAAAATTGGTAAGTGGTGGGACTTAGAATCAAAGCTGAGTCTGTCCAACTTTAAAGCCCAAGAGGCTGTTTCCATCACTCTGTGGCTGCTGCCTCAAGACCAGTCTCCCTGGGGATCAGACTGGCTCTCTCCCAGGTTGAACCAGGTCTCTTTCAACACTGAGATTCTAGGTCACACATCAGAAGACACGGAAGCATGGCACACCCTTCACCTCCTTACCCAAGGATCTGGTGGTGCATCTTGTCTTCATGTGCCCGAGGGGTGCTCCTCCCCTATCATATTCACTCATCCTGAGAAAGGCAGCTCATTGTTTGGGGGTGGTGGCTTCTATGATTTTGACTGAACTGGGCAGTTAAGCCCCTGGGATTTGCTAGTGGGATTGGAAAGGATTTGGGGGACGTGGTACATGAGCTAATGCAGCAGTAGTGGGGTTTTACAGTGTTGTTATGAACTTTATGATGTGGCTTGATCGTTTCATGTAGCCTCATAAAACAAGCTGCAGGGAGAATACAATACTCCTTCTGCCTTCCTGACAGAGATGAGATCTTCTTTAGTGCTCAAAATATTTCCTGATGCTCCCACTCAGGTCATCCCACTTTTCAGATTGTAATCAGGTTCTCTAATAGATGTGGGGAAAAATGAAGTGGTGGGGGGAAACCCATCAGCTCAAGTCGTTACACTGCTGTTCCTGGCAGAGATGAATGACTCATGTCAGAGTGGAGTACCAAAACTCACAGAAACAGGCCTGTTTAGCTTTGGCAGTAAATAAATAAGTCAGTTATACATTTCTTGGATGACTGGCAAAAATATTGTCATCATAGCAACTCTCCTTTCAAGTTAACTCTGCTTACACAGTTATCAGCCTCTGTCCCAACTCCAAACTACCCCAGGAGGAGGAGCTGGGCTTGGTCCATTCCTCATTTATAACTAGCTCTGAGTGAAGGGGAGGGACCAACAGGGTTGTCTCCTGTGCGGGCTGCTGCCTGAGTTACATCCACCAATGCCTCGGGAGCAGCCGGCTGGCTGCATCCTTCTCCTCACATTCCTGGGTCTGTCTGGGCTGGTTGGTGCAGTTACCAGAACGTACTACATTGGGATTCTGGAAGAATACTGGAACTATGTACCCCAAGGAAAGAATGTTATTACGGACACAAGCTTTTCAGAAGACAAGTGAGTGAACTTGGGGTCCTCACAGACCTAGGTTTGGCCTCTTTATGATTCTGCATGAGGAAGGTTGTATTCCTTGGGTGGTTATGATTGAGACCAATAGAAGGGTTTCATTTTTGCTCGAATAACCCTAGTATGGGTGGACCTTCAATTTGTAAGAGAATTTCTTAACTCCATATATTCGTTGAACCATCTATTAACCTTGTTTGTGAAGAGACATACTCTGCCAGGTGTTTTGAGTAATAGCTTATTCTATAAAAGAATAATTTTCACTAGCAACTTTAGGGGATTCAGGACTCAGTTTGTTAAACAAATGGCAAACTTGGAACAAAAATCTGAGAATTTTCATGAATTCTTTAGTGTTAAAACAGATAGTGCTCTCTTAGATTTTATTTTTTCAAGTAAAGCATCATAATGGGAAATAACTATTCTATAAGTCATTATGTTCGGTTTTATTTTGCAATGTTTGAAACAGAGAGAAGTTACAATAGATATGACTGGTATTTTAAGAATTTCTTTGAGTACTTAGAAAGGCTCTTTCTTTGGTGAAAGGTTTGGTTCATCCTGGATTCATTCATTCAGAGGGCAATAACCTAGCTCAGAGCCTATGGCATAGCTGGAGAAGATAGTGCTGGAATATTCTGTGTCCCCAATTTTTAATTTGTGCAGAAAATTCCCTTCCTTCCCCTTCCCTGAATATTCTAGTGTCTTAAATGTCTTATTTGTTTCATGGATCTCCCTCTGAGGTCACCTCCTGCCTCCAGAAACCAGCACGTACATTTTCAGGTTTGTGGTTCTCAGAACATCTTCTGAAATGATCTGGAACCACTGTTGGGTAATTGAATGCTTGCCTCTTTCTTGATAGGCAGAGCCCATTACATCAACATTCGTGTTCTGTTTCTAAAGATGAGCTTAGTGGATAAGATTCAGGAATGGCATGAGTTCTGCCTATAAGGCTTTAAGAACAGGTCCCCCTCCTCTGGAGGAAAGAGCTAAGATCCAGTTGGCTTGGATACACAACTTCTGGTTTTTCTAACAACACAATGGTGGCATAGTCATTTTACATTTATAAAAGAACAATGATGTCCCTGTCAACCAGGTTGCCAAGAGCTTTTCCTTGAACTTGTACTGGGAAATTTAATGTCGGTAGGGTTATTTCTGAAGAAAACTCTTGAGTCTTTTCAACCTCACATCTGCTAACCTTTGATGGTGGTAGTCTTTACTGAAACAAATGGACATGGCACCAAAAAGGTATCCTAACTGCCAGCAGCTGTCTCTAAAAATAGAATTCTGCTGCTTCACAGAAGGGTCACTAGAAAATGGCCAGTGCGAGCAGCTATTGGACAGAAGAATGTTCAAAATGTGTACATTAAGTGCAGCAAATTCAGTCTCCAAGCTAAATGTGATGTTGGGCTGTCTTTCCATACACCTGAGCAAAAAGCATAGACGTTGTACCTTTCTACAAAAATACCCATGTCAGTATTGCTGTTGTGGGAATTTATTCTGACCCAGCAATTCCACTAGGGACTTTCAGTCCACTACTGCCAGTAGGTGTTATTATTACCATTTTTCACAAACCAGGAATGGAGGCTTTAAGGTTAAATACTTGACAGAATTTACTGAGAAAATGGACACACCAAACTCACATTGCTTTTTGTCCCAAAGTTTATAATTTTTCTTTCCATGCAACCTGTTTCTTGGTAAAGGTGACCCTTTCCCACTGAATTAAGCCCAGCTTTGAGAGAAGCCAGAGAGCCCAGTAGTAAGAACATTCTAGAAAATCCCAATTCTTTCCAAAGGCACATTTACCCTCATTTGTCACTCTTTCCTGAGTATTGTTGAAAATGATCACTAACCATCTATGACCAAACTGGCTACTTGGGTTTATTCAAAATCCCAAAGCACTTAAAAGACTCATGTGCTGGAATACTATTTTCACGAATCTGGGTACAGGAAGAACTGAGTGCTCTCTGTTGATCATTTCAACCAGAAGATGGTGCTTTGAAGAAAGTACAACAAAATGTATGAAAATTCTTGGTGTGAAAAAGAAAATAGGTGTGATGAAAACAATTAGGTATCCTATTAGAATGAACTGGCTTCAGGAATGCCTTGGTTCCATATGAATGGATCTCTGTCCTTGGGAGCAGCTGGCATGTTAAGACGTCATACCTACAGTGTCAGAGTCCCCAGATGTCTCTTTTTGGAGTGTAGAAAGCTAACATCTGTGTGGGGCTGACTGTGGACTCTTGAAGAGGGAGCCTGGATTTTATCAGTGGCCACATCAGGGAGGTTCTAGTCCTTGTGGCAGTTGGATCAGGGTAGGTCCCTAGAAGGTATGGTTGTAGCAGACTGCTGACATTGCTTGTAGACCATAGGTCTGGCAAGCATACACATGCCAGATTTATGTGAAGATGCCCTGATGGAGGGATTCACATGAAGCTCAGCAAGTGTACTATGTACTGTGCTACTTTCCCCGGAGCAGGAAGGAGCCATTTGGATGATTCATCATCCCCAGCTTCCTGTAGGTTGAGAAGACTGCTTTGTGACAGTCTGCTGTTTTGGATATTCAGACTCAGAAAAATGCCTGATATACCGTGGACCCAGAGAGCCAGGTGCCCAGTATTCTGCTGAGAGTGAAAAGACCCTGAAACAGGGATCTGGAGGCCTGCCTTCTAGTTCTGACTGCCCCAACTTGCCATGTCATCTTGAACATGTCACATTATCTCCCTGAATATCACTTACCTTAATTTGTGTAACAAAGGAACTGAAATATGACCACTGAAATCACTTCAGAAGTGTAATTTCAAATGCAGTTCTGGAATTGAATGAAAAAAATCTTGTGCAATTAGATAGATTTTTTTTGCAATGTTGAATGAAAGGAAAATGATTTACAAATGTTCAGTTTTAGGAACTGAAGTTGAAGAAAGCCTGGGACTGATATTGGTGATATGTGACAATTTTTGAAGTATTCTGTATTTTTCACCTTTTTTTTCGGTCCTTTAAGACCCCCAACACACACCCCGCATTTATACATAAAGCTTTCCTGCAACTCTGGCTTGTTCTGAACTATTTCTGACATGATTTTTGTTTTAAATCATGCACTTGGTCTTTATCATTTTTCTTATCTCTGTGTTACTCAAACCTAGTTGATGTATATCTCTTGCCTCTGCAGCTGGAGTAAAAACACTGTGGTGGTAGGGAAGACTATCCAAATACATCAAATAACCTCCTTTCTCTCTACAAAGAACTTTGTCACTGACAGTGTCCTGTGGAGGACAGAGCAAAAAACCAGGCATTTGGAATCTCAAAGACTAATCATTTTATCAGTTTAGTTGTTCTGATTGCTTTATATTTTAATAAGGGGAATAGGCAAAAATTTGGAAAATAAGGGAGTGAGTGCCAGAATTTCAATGATGTAAAAACATCTGGAAACAAAATTTCACAGTATCAAGAGCCTAAGAAATTCTGATACATAAGTGTGAAATGGGAAATAAATAAAAATCATTCCACCAAGACACTGTACCAAAGAGATGGTGCAATTCCACTTTCCAGCTTGGTACCTTTGCTTGATCTCAGGGTTCAAAAATATAATTGAGACAGTCATCACTAATATTTTTCAGAGAGTACAGGATTTTTGAATTATATGCTATTTAGAAGCATTTTTCTCCACCTTAAGTATCTTCCTCCTCCTCCTCGCTGGGCTTAATGGGGACATGGGGTTCCTTTGATTTGCCTATGGATGGTGTCAGCATTTTGTTCCACTCATGCCAGTCCTTCTCCGACTCATAAAGTACTTAATTAGGGTGTGACTGTGCTTCAGTGGTAAAGCCTGGTCTTTAATGGGACCAGAGTGGGGTCACCTTAGTTAAAGCCACAGTTTTCACTATAGATCTCATTAAGCAACCAACACACGCACATATTATTTTTCCCCCTGGTGAAATGCAGGGTTTCCACAGATGCTAGCTGCTGGGCAGGACTGGCCTTGCACATAAGTGAGGCTGACCACTGCTCAAGCCAAGTTTTGTAGGATCTGTTAGAGTTTACCTAACCACATCATCACATAGGCCCAATTGGTGGGAAGGGCTGTTTTTGAGTACTACCTAGGAGCAGCCCCCATGAGGAGTGTGAGGGAGAGACCCATGTGTCTCTCTGAAAAAAGGGTCAATCGAGAGGAGCAGATTAGTGACATAGAGCGACTTTCGTAAGCTTTGAAGTGGAGGGAAGGGTATCATCTGACTAGTCCTTAGTCTTGACAAATGGCGACTTTAAAATCTCAACTTCTATCTTACCAGCATCAAAAATCATGTGTGGGTCTAATGCTGTGTGACTCTCTAGGAGTGCGGCCATGCCCTATATCAGTAAGGAATTGCTTTTAGCTGACAGTAGAGTATGAAATGTAGCAACTTAAACAAATTAGGATTTTGTATTTGCTTGATAAGAAGCCCAGAAGTGGGGAACCCACAGCTGGTGGATAGAAGGTATGATAAGGAGGGCACTAGGGACTTTTGATGTCTCTGACTCAGTCATTTTAGCATACGGTTTCCTTCCTCAAAGATATTCATAATCATAAGACGGCTTTTGGTACTCCAGCCATCATATCTGTGTTTCAGGAAGAAAGAGAAGAAAAGGTAGGAGGGGCATAATTCTTGCTGCTTCATCCTTTTAAAGTGCTTTCATGGAAACCCTACCCAACCAATTCAGCTCATAGCTCATTGGATACTCATAGCTACAAAGGGGGCTTGAAAATCAGCCCTTTAGTTCTGTAGCTATGTTTTCCTATCAAAAGGAAAAAAGGAATTCAATTTTGTCACTAAGAATAAAGGAGAGAGCATTGCAAAACAGTTCTAGCTCTCTCCCACTTTCTTGGTTCTCTCCTGTTTGCCATCGGTCATGAGCATCCTCTTAGTCTCCCTCTTCCTTTCTTCAGCTCCACATAGAAGGACCCCAAGGCCTGGTTGGTGAGGTCTGGAGGGCTCACAGACAGTGTCAGAATTCTTACTGTGCTCCGTACATTGTACTAAAAATTTCACGTGCCATATAGACGGTGACTGATCTATCCCCAGTCAAGGGGACCAGGAGGTGGGAACAGGGAGGGCTTGCTCTGTCAGGTGTGGTCCAGCAGTGGGTCTAGCAGAGACACCAAGGCAGCCCAGACGTCTGAAGTCTGGAGCTCTGGCATCAATTAGGAAATGTAGAATTTTTGCTTTACTTTCTAAACAAATGACCAAATCCTTCTTTGCCTCAGTTTTCTCATTAGTAAAATGGAAATAGTTGATATACTGGGTTCAAGAGTGTATCAGTTTCCTGTGGCTGCTGTAGCAAATGGCTAAAAACTGTGGCTTAAAATAATAACAATTTATAATTGTTATTATAACAATTTATTCTGTCCTGGTTTGGGATGCCAAAAGCCTGAAATGAAGGTGGTGGCGGAGCACACTCTCTGGAGGCTCTGAGCAAGAAGCTGTTCCTTGCCTCTTGTGGCTGCTGATGGCTTTCAGCATTCCTTGGCCGCTCCAATCTCATTCATTTTCATTTATAATTAATTTGCATCATAAATGCCAGATCTCCCACCTCAGAGGGTTCTAGAGAGCAGGAGCTTTGTGAGAAAGAGACCACAAGTGGTTACTTTCCTGCTAAGAGAGCTTCATCAGAAACAATAGTGACTGGCATGGACTGAGCACCAGGCTCCCAGGTGCTGGGTGTAGGCTGCACACCTCCTCTCACTTAATCCCCATGACAGCTCTATCCTCTGTCGTGGCTACTGGTTTGCAGGGAGGGAACTGGAGTTCAGAGAAGGCAGGTCCCTTTCCCAGGTGGGAAGCTGATATTCAGGCTCATTTCTCCTTCACAATGTAGAAGATGCGTTTCTTGACACAAGTTCCCTGTGTTCAGAGGGAAGGCGGTGGAAATGAAGGGCGAGAGTGAAAGACCCAAGGCTTAGGCAGTGCCAGGGAATCAGGATGAAAGAACTGCACAGGAGCACATCACCAGGATGGCTTGGAAAATTATTAATCTAATTAGGGAAGGTGTGGCTGTACTGAGTTATAATGCGTAATCTCCATCTCCACCCTTTCTGCCAAGTGGCATTTGTCCCAGATCTGGTCCTGTTTCCTCCTCCAGGAGCACCGGCTCCTCTCAAGCTCAGACAACACCGCCACTTGCCCTTGCTGAGACTGTAATGTTGTCACACATTTGTTCTGACCACACCTCCTGCTGATGTTCCTTCCTTCCTGGCTTCTCTTCACCCCACATTCAACCACCCCAGACATTCAGGCTCTTTATAGTGCAGTTGGCAATTAGCATATAAAACTGTGTTGCTATTTATTCTCCGATGCTTATATTTTGATTTCCCAACCAGATGAGAAAAAGTCTCTTGAGTTGGGGACTGAAATTAGTATATCTTGGCCCTAGTTTCTATTTTGTGTTGATAGTAGATGTTCAACAGTTGCTCCATGGTGAGCAATGGGGAAAATAATCCCATTGAAAGATCTGGGGGAAGGGATTGCTGGTAAGGTGCACACCTCTTATTATCTAGGAACTCCTCAGAATCTGGGCTAGACGTCCATCTGCACTGTTGGGATGATTCCTCCATGCCAGTTCTTTCTGACATTGTTTCATCTCACCTGCTTTTGGAAGGTGTCTGCCATCGTGGTGTTGCCCCTTGGTGGGGTCAGGGTAATGGTAAATCCCCACCTGTCTTTAAGGCTGTTGCTAGTGTGAAACTTCCCCACTCCAGTGGATTCCTTCATAGCAGAAAATAGAACCCTCCTCAGCTTGAATCAATGTGAGACTGTAGGTTGAGGATCTTCCTGAGAGGTACTGATTATTCAGTGCCTCACGACAGGGCCTCCTGTGTCTACTGGGTAATGAAGTTCACCAGGACAAGGCAGAGGAGTACTCTCTATTTGACTGGAGGTTACTTCTTGTGGATAGCGCTTATGAAGTGACCCCTCTGCTCTGTTTCTTGGGCAATGTTTGTGTCTTCTAGAAGATGGGACTTCTGACCTACTATTTCAAATGTACTGTCAGAGGTAGTTTGCTTGCATGGAGACTAAAAAACTGCTTTCACTTTCTTTTTGACCTCCAATTTTTATTTTGTATGATTTTTATTAGTTCTTTTCAGTTATATATAGCGTCAGGATTCATTTGAACATAATTATAAAAGCATGGAATATAATTTGTTCTAATTCAGTCCCCAGTACTTCCCCATTTCCTCTCCTCCTTCCCCCCCCCGTTCCTTTTTCTCTTCTCTACTATCTTTCTGTTTTTACTTATAGTTTTTTTTTTATTTAATACCTTTTGAAGGTATATGATGGTGAGATTCACTGTGGTGTATTCATATATATACATAGGAAAGTTAGTTGACTCCCCCACTTTCTTTTTCAATTTCATCCGTTTTTAAAATCAAATAGTTAACTATATTCTTTGTTTTGTGCTAAGTGTTCTAGCAATGTGATATCCAAATTTGGATAAACAACAGAATTGTGTTAATCAGAATAAGTCAGGTTACATGGGAGCAACAAACAACCCCCAAATTTCAGGAGTTTAACATCAGAAAGATTTGTTTCTTTTTCTTTTTTTTCCATTTGAACCTTTACTCTTTTTTTTTAATTTTATTTTTTTAAATTTATTTACTTATTGATTCA
>JAJEJO010052919.1:126336-139357 GCA_020662805.1 Glaucomys volans
CCTGACCCCACCCCTCCCTTCCCCCTATGCTATCTATCCTTCCTTCATTCTTGCCACCCTTCCACCCTGCATTATGCATCAAGAAAGGTTTATTTCTTGCCCACTGGAGTTCACAGAGGGAACAGTCTGCCCTGGGCACCCAGAGCTCCTGGCAGCTTTGGTCCTGAGGCTTCACCATCTTAACAGGAGGCTTCCATTGCAGCAGAGGCACAGAGGGTCTTGCAGTGACAGTTAAAGATCCTGACCCACTTCCATTCACAGCCCATCTGCAGAAACCTCATGGTTCCAACTAACCGCAAGGGCAGGATATTTGCATTCTGCTGGGAAGAAAGAAGGATCAGAACCAGCAAGCCCTGGACAGCTCTACTGGCCAGAATCAGTTGGTGAGCTTAGAAAATATACACGTGCTAGGTCTTGACATCAGGAAGTCTGATTCATTGGCCCTGAGATGGGGCCTAGGAACCTAAACATTTGGCAAATATCACTAATGATTCTGATGCAGGTGGCACTTGGGTGGACATTTGGGTACAACTACCTTAAAAAACTTAGTCCCCTCTTGGGGCAACCACTAGCTGTTGGGGTGATAAGATTGACACATCTCCAGGAATGTGCAAAACAAGTTGGCTTAACTCAGAGTTAAAATATGTAGAATGCATAATAAGTGCTGTGGGAAGTCAGTGAGCACTTCACCTCCCTCAGATGCTCCATTTCACCTCTTGTTTGGGTGGCTTTGCCAGACGAGTCATGGTAACACTTGGAGGTGATGGAGAAAAGTCTCAGACAGGGGTGGGGTCAGGACTTTTGTAGTTTAAAAGTGGCAGAATGTGTGTGAGGGTGTGATCATGCATGTGCATGTGTGTTCATGTGTGTGTGTTTGTGTGCATGCTTGCACATATGCTGGGAGAACAGGGTAGAGAAGTACAGAGGGTCCTCCCTGCAGAGGGAAGCTGGAGTGATGAGGACCTATAAATAATCTCATTATAGCTTTTGATCCATCAGACTGAGCCCAGGGAGCTCAGCAGGGGTTCTGAGTCTAATACTTGCTCTGTCTGTCACTACCTTGCTGGGTGGCCCAGTGTCACTCATAAAACTAGGCAACTCCACCTGCGTTGGTGCTCATTAGGCAGCTTGAGGATGATTCATTTCTTCCTCTGCTTTTTCCTCCTCCTCTTCCTTCTGAACAACCTGTTCAATCAGCAGTTGTACTCATCTGCTAGTTAATTAACAGAAGCCTAAAGAAAAATGGTTTAAATACATTGGAGATGTTTCTTTCTTTCTCTCTTTCTCTTTCTGTCTTTCTTTCTCTCTCTCCCTCTCCCTCCCTTCCTCCCTCTCCCTCCGTCCCTCTCTCTCTCTCTCTCTCTCTTTCTCTCTCTTCCTTCCTTCCTCCCTCCCTACTCACTCCTTCCTTCCTTCCTTCCTTCCTTCCTTCCTTCCTTCCTTCCTTCTTCCCTCCCTCTTTCTTTCTTTCTTTCTTTCTTTCTTTCTTTCTTTCTTTCTTTCTTTCTTTCTTTCTTTCTTCTCTTTCCTCTTTCCTTATACAAAAGATATCCACATGCCAAATGCTGGCTAATCACCAGGTCCCAGATTCCTTTTGGCTTTCCACCTGACTATCCCTTGGGTGTGACCCTCTTCCTTATTATCTCGAAATGATTACTGGAACTCCAGTCATCATGACTTCATTTCAAGTATGAATAAGAGTAAAAGCAAAGGACAAAAGTGTCTCTGCCAGCTACATTTGGAGAAATACCATTGAGGGATGTCTGCTTATATCTCGTTGGCTGTATGTTGCATGACTATCCTAAGCTGCAAGTGAGACTGATAAATACAACAGACTCTATTATAAAGCCCCAGGATCAGGTACTCAGACTTCTTGTTGTTGTTGTTGTTTAATTCACATTCTCTTGTACATGGAAATGTAAGCCTCTGCTCATAGAGCAGAAGAGAACCAGCTCTTGCTGCTGGGCAGACCCCACGTAGGTTTAGCCAGGAGAACCCAGAATGTGCACAGATGGGCTCCAGACCCCAGTCCCAAAGCTTGAGAGAGGGTCTTGGCAAACAGGAAACTGAGCAGGGATTCTCTTCCCTCCAACTGGGTGAGCAGGTGCCAGACTTCCTGCTACAAAGGCCAATCTCCTGGAAAAGGAGTATCGACTCCAACAACATGCTTTGTGGAGGAGCTGTGGTCTTGAAGGTTAGAGGTATGCAAGAACAGTGGCTCTTTGGAGGCCAAACAGCCTGGCCCTTCTTTAAACAAAATGTGAGCTTTCTTTATTATTATTATGAAAGTGAGTACAGAGTGAATGTCCCATAGTATAGTAGGATGAACAAGAGTAAACTCATCCCTCCTCACTCTGCCTGTGACCTTGGTCTGGTGACCCAGAGGCTATACTTTTATGGCTTCTCTGGTCACTTTTCAGATGTTTTTTTTGTATATATATATATATATATATATATATATATATACACACTTACAATGCCCACACAAATGGGTCATACTTTGCATACTATTCTCAATTTTTTTTTTTTTCTAAATCATTCTGTGTTGGTGCCTATGTTGCATGAATATGCTATCATTTATTTATTCAGTCACCAGTTGAAAAACATTTTTGTCTTTCCAAACTTTTACTATCACAACCATTCTTTGTCCTTTTTCACATAATTCCTGTCTTGTTTCATCGTCCAGATCAGAAGTGGAACCCAGGAAGCTGGGAGAAGGAGGAGCTTCACAGCCTCTTTGAAGTCTGGTCTTGCAATTTCCTGGGTTGCCAACCTTCTCCAGGCACACACATCCTTGGCAACTCCATGAGGAACCTGAGCCCATAGCTTCCCCTTTCATCCCAGGAATGCCTCCCACCTCCCTCCCCCCTGCTGTAGTGACCACATCATGAGCAGGTCGGGGTTCATGCATGGCAAATAGCTGGGCAAATTAATAATCTGGTGCTCTGACACCTTAAGTGATACAGGGCTCATTCAGCTGATATATGCAAAAATACTTCTTCAACTCATACTATGAGGAGGAGAGGCTGAGAAGTGTGGAGAGGAGAAGGTGGTAACAGCTTTCAACCTTCTTTGGATGCAGTAGAAAAGAGCCCACCTTACAGTCCACTGGACCAACCCACCCTCCTTGGAAAAGGTTTTAGTGACCACCTCCTATTACTGGAGCACAATCCTTGGGCCTCTCTACCTACCTCCTAAAACCCCCCATCAGGCAAGTCGTCTTTTCAATTCCATGCAATACTCACCCTGGAAAAGTTCTAGAAGTTGTAATTTTCTCTGCCTTCAAAGTCATTTCCAGTGAATTTTATCCATCCCTTCTGTGATGCTTCTGGCTTCTCAGTGATGTTTCAGGCCCCTTTAGAGGTAAGATCCAGCTGTTTCACCCCTTCATCTGGCTCAGTTGAGGACTCCTGAAGGTTCTCCAGCCTCTCAGTTCAAGACCAGCTTTGTTAAAGAGGATTTTGTTGCTGGTGAGTTTGACGAGCCAGTGATCATATCAGGTGGTCTGGAGCACGCTGGACAGCTTAGCTGGTTAGAGAGGAAGTGATGATCACTTTCTAGCTTGACTTTAAAACTGTGCTATGTTGTGTTTAAATGCTTTTCTTTTTAAATTTTGTGGTTCTGTAAGCTTCCATTTATAAATTACAAAAAGGCAAGGTGGCTGTAAGCCCTGCCAGTGGGTGCCTGGGAAGAAGTGAACAGTCTTTGGAAGCCAAGTTCAGCAGAGTCAGGCTCATAAGGGCAGGTGTTGGAGTTCTGATACGTGGTCACCCATTTTTTTCTGATAGCTACAAACTGTACCCTGGAGCCAGGCATCACTGGATAAATACCTTGAGTAGATTGGTTACAAGTGGGGCCTAGTAAATGAGCATGGGTGGGTTATTCCCATGTGTGAAAAAGTGTGTGTTCTGCCTGTGCTAAGGTGTTATGTCATCCAGCTGTGCCAAGGGTCACTTCCCAAGGCCCTGGAGTGTTGTGCATGGGGTGAGAGGAGCAGTTGGATGTCAGGTGTGCTCAGTGCCACCTCCACAGAAAATGTCCCCATCCACTTGAACTCACCTTGACTCCTTCTCCAAGTAGCCACTACCAATCAGTCAGACTTGGTGCATAAAATAAAACCTATTTGCTATCCTAGGCCCAGAGAATATTCAAAGTCTAGTGTGGCAACATATGTTTTTCTGCAAATACAGTTTGCAAAACGATACCAGCTTTAACTCACCAATCTGGGGGCAAATTCAGAGCTTTTAAAATGTGTTTTCTTTAGATTCCAAAGCCATTGAGTTCTAAATTTTGCAGGCAATTGGAATAGGTGGGAAATCAGGCTCTAGGAAATTAGGAAGCTGGGTGAGGCATTAGGAATGAAAAATACTTTAAAGGAATTTTGTCTTCAACAAGCTTCCAAACCAGAGATGTATACATCTCCCCTTAGCACATTATGGCAAGTATGGTTGCTTGCATATAAACAGAGCATCATGTGGGTAGAGTAGAGGAAAAGAGGAAGAGTTTGAACTGACCTTGAAAGATGCTTGGCAGGTGAACAATGAGGAAGACGGCTAAGCCAAGGGGGAAAGAATATGTGGAAGTCCTGAAATGCTGACAAGACACCTGGGAGCTGGAATAAAGAGAAAGGAGATAAGTCTGGAAAAGAAAGCGAGGGCCAGTTGCTCTGAAGTCTTCTCCGCTTTAATTTGAACTTCTGAATCCTTTCCCCCAGCTTAACTCAGGTGCTCTGCCATGGGCCTAAATGATTCTTCTAATCATCCAGGAGGTTTCCCACATTCTGTCCACTGCAGGATGGATTCTGGGCCATATGACCCATTGACCATCTTCAAAGTTCACCTAAACATTGGGCAGGGTGGGCATCATTCATATTTGAGACTGCTGGGGATCTTCATAGTAGGACCTGCTTAGGTGCTTGTGTTTGAGTTGCTTAGATGCTTTTTGCCTGAGTCACTGGTGTACCAACAGGTCTGTCTCTCATGCTTCTTCAAGGAAATGAAAATAAAGCCCTGAAAATCTCTCTGATTGTTGGATCTATAGTGCTTTTCCCAATCTTAATGACTGGGAAATGAAAATCCATTAGTTAACACTGAGACTGTCAGACCTAGTGTGACTCCATCAAAAAAGGAATGTTTCTGCTTGGATAAGACCCAGAATGGGAGTAGATGACATTGAAGTAAAGGGAGAGAATGAAATTTGCCAAGTGGACCAAACCAAACCAATCCAAAAAGCAAACCAAACAAAGAACAAAATAGAACAAAGCAAACCAAAAAACACCCAGACTAGATTAGGCAAGTGGAAACCACATCTGGGCCACTGGGAGTGGAAAAATCAGTTGAATCAATTGCCAGACAATAGAATTCCCCAAATCAGGCATAAAGTTACTTGGGGCTTTAGTCAACTATACAGTCGTCATGACTCAGCATTCAGAAGAGGAAGATTAGGAAAGGGCTTGACCTGCAGAAAGCAGATGGAAAAAAATCATGAGGCAGGTATGACCAAGAGAGGCCAGACAGATCCTGCCAAAATTTTCTTCCCCAAACACAGATCTGGTGAAATTTCCCTGATTATGAATCTTCAGAGACCCTTAATTGCAGATATAGTTTTATCTAATTTCCATAATGCATCACTTAGATTCCTCCATAGCTCTGAGTTTTCTGGCCATATAAAGCTGCTTGTGATTCCTTTGCTGACCTCCAATTCCCTCACTTTGGCACCTTTGTTCAAGCTACTCCTTCCACTTGGAGTGCCCATTGTCTCTTCCTGAGTCCAAAATTTTCCAGAGCATGTTATTCTGTTCTTACATTAATTTTTCTATTTTTAAAATTTTTTTTTACAGATTGCATTTTGATTCATTGTGCACAAATGGGATACAACTTTTCGTTTCTATTCTTAACAGTCTTTTGGGTGTAAATGTTATTGACTCATCTTTTGATCATAAACATCCTTATTTAAGGCCTGTATCTTGTTCATTTTTGTGTCTGACACACCTATCCTGCACCTTGCATGCTATGAGTCCTCGATATGTACTTGCTGGAAGTCATCTGAATGGTTTTCAAGCTCATCCCAGGACTGAAACAGGGAGATGCGTGTGGGATCTCTGGGAGAGTTCTCAGAGGAGTCATGTGTGCTGATGGAGGCAGACAGAGCCTAGAACAAGGCAAGTCACTCCGCTGGACCCCATCCAGAGTGGTCAGGTGTCTTTACATTTGTCCCATTGTGGTGACACAGTCATACAGAAGTATGGACTATATATTTTGATCTAAGAAATAGGTCTACTTCAGGAGTGCTGTTCCTGGTTCTATCTTAGAACAGAAGAGGAATGTGTTGGGGTCTAGCTTCAAGGTCCATCTATTAGTGTCCAAGTCCAGGGCCTGGGATGGCAAGTGCTTTGATCTGCTTAGGATTCTCACTGAGAGAGGAGAGAGAGGAGTCAAACAGGAATGTTGTGCCCTATACTGAGAGATGAGGTGGGGGAAGAACTGATGCGGGGTACTTTTGGAGGCTTGGGTTAGCTCATAAGGCTTCAGGCTGACATTTGGCAGAGCAGATCTTTTAGGGTCTTCTAGAAGTGTGTCACCAGTGCTGCTCCTGTCATGGGCTGCGAGACCCCAGGGACTGAGTCTACTCCTACCCTGAGGCCCCAGGGGGGCATCTGGTCCTATCAAATCTTAGAGTTCTGTTTTTATTTTTTCACAGCCATTCCTTTCTTTGTATTGCACCACCCTCTTCTAGTCTCCTAATAGTCTCTCTGTGCCTCATCTTTGCTCTCCCCTGTGCCTAACTTCTCTAAAATGTACACACTGCTGGCATGAGAATGGTCCTTAAACCCCAATTACGATGTCACCCATTTCATATTCATTCTCAGTGCATCCCTAGAATTCACATGCATGCACACGTCCTGCTCCTCCCCTTCTCTGGCCTGTGCCCAACCTCTAACCCCTACCTGCCACCTCATGCATGTCTGCCTCCATGTTGCCAATCCTCTGTCCCTGCTGTGTCCTCACTTTCCCCTGTTGTTATCCAAGCCTACTCCTTCATACCTACCTTTGTTATTGAGTATTTTCTTATCTCTTCTACTCACATCTATTTTCCTTCTTTGAACTATTTTATTTCTAGAAAAGTTGAGCCCGTATCAATCTATCAATCACTCAGCACTTAATCATATGCTGCTTTGTACAGGTACTTAATCTCTCCATAATTAGGTTAAAAACTCTTTTGTTTTCCTTCACAGCACCTAGCAAAGTGCTGGGAATGCAGTAAGTGCACAATAATTGTTTGTTACATGAAAAACTGAAGGGGAGCCTGTTGAATGAAAAGGAGCAAATGGGTAGAGTGACTTAAGAGTTCTTTGGTTTTAGTTTGGTTGTACCTTTTATCATTTAACAGCCTCGTTTCCACATTGGTAAATTATAGATGATCTTACCAGCTCTACAGAGGGTAGGTATGTTGAACACCAGATGAGAAGTCCTACATGCAAACTCTAAAGGTAAGCTCTTAGTATTTCTCTTTAAATCTTAATTTTGAAATATTTTCCTTCTTACTTTTAGACTTGCAACCTTGTTTCTCGAAAGAGGGCCCAACAGGATAGGCAATATTTACAAAAAGGCTGTTTACAGACACTATACAGATGGGACCTATTCCACAGAGATCCCCAAGCCCTCCTGGCTTGGGTTCCTGGGCCCCATCTTGAGGGCTGAAGTGGGTGATGTGATTGTCATTCATCTGAAGAACTTTGCTTCCCGACCTTACTCTTTGCATCCACATGGTGTTTTCTACAATAAAGACTCAGAAGGTAAGTGTCAATTCTCTAGTATTGACGTCTTGTTTCCATTTCAGAGGAAATGCAGCTGTCCAGTATGAGTAAAGGCATTCTAAAAGCACAATGATTACATGTATGAATTTGTCTTCCCCTCCCTCCCTCCATTTCTCCTTATCTCCATCCATCTGTTCCCCTTTCTCTTTTTCCCTTCTTTCCTTCCTCCCTTCTTTCTTGTTCTTTATGCTGACACAGAGAAGGTGCCGGACTCCCTTGGCACATGCTCCACTATGCCCCCAGAAACACAGCAGCTTTCTTCTTTCTGTGCCCCTCAGCTGCACCTAAACAGAAGACAGAAAAGCAGTCAGCTGCTGTCACCAGTTCAACCTTGGCTATGGGGTTGTCTCACAGTATGCTGATCTCCACTGCCCAGCCAGACTGCTGTCTTTGGTGATTTCTTTGTGAAACAGTCCTGTCTTCTTGAGTTTTGATAGGGTCATTTCTGGATTCTTTTCTAATTAAAAAAAAAACTCTTTAATACTCTTAGACTTTTGAGATGGAAGTATTTCTTAGACATCAGAAGTGTTTTTTGTGCCTTAGTTTTCCATCACTATAACAAATACCTGAGATAAATAAACTTACACAGAGAAAAGGTTTATTTTGGCTCACAGTTTTGAAGTTTTAGTCCATGATTAATTGAGCCTATTGCTTTTGGGGCCATGATGAGGCAGCACATCATGACAGGATTGTGTGGCTGAGCAAAAAGTGATAGGAGGAAGTAAAGGAGACTGGACGTCTCTAAATAGTGTCACCCTGAGGAACAAGTCTTTAACTTATGGGGAGCAAATGTCTAAATGACAGCAGTTCCCCTTGGTATGTCTTGCTCATAACCAGGTGGAATGGGTTGAATGATGCTGCACCTGCTAGGTGACTGCCTCTGGGAATGTGTCAGCCCAGTACCATTAACTCTGACCCAACCCACCTTATCATCAGGGAGGAGTTGGGGTGCTTACACATGTCCCAGGGCAGCCAAGCTTGCCTTCCAGGTCTGTCTGCTTATACCCCACCAGATACATGCAGCCAGAGAAGAGAACTCTGGCAGCAAAGATGGCTTTGCCCTTTGTTCTCAGTCCTTTGCCAACAAATGAACTGCAGGACTTGGTAGTTCTTAATTGTTGAGAATAAACACAATAAATTATGTGTTCAAAACTTTAAGAAGTTTTGTAAATATACAGGATAATTTTATGACTTTAATTTTTCAAAAGTATTGTTTTTGCTGTAAGTTGAAGGTAAGGATGTGTCAAGATAACTGTTGCTTTTTTTTTTTTTTTTATGGGGAAAAAAGGGTCATCTTAAATCTTTAACTTTGTCTCCATCTCTCATGTTTCTGGAAAACATACCTTTGTAGAGCTGATAGTGTCCTGAAGATCCACTAGTCCAGTGCCACAGATCCTTTAAGAAGTTGTGGTTAAGGTATACATAAGAAACCACTTACTGTTTAACTATTTTCATGTGTACAGTTTGGTGGCATTAAATACATTCACAAATTGGTTAACATTCACTGCTATCCACTTTCAGAACTTTTTCATTACCCCAAACAGAAACTCTGTATCCATCAAGCAAGACCTCCTGCTTCCTTCTTCCCTGATCCCTGGTAACTTCTATTCTACAGATATCTGTCCAAGAATTTCTGGGAACTTCCTATAAGTAGGATTATACAATATTTGTCCTTTTGTGTCTGGTTTATTTTACTCGGCATAGTACTTTCAAGGTTCATCTCTCCTGCAGCATGTCAGAATTTCATTATTTTTTAAGGCAGAAAGTATTCCTTTGTATGTATATACTTCATCTTGCTCATCCTCTCATCTCTTGATAGTTGCCTGGGCTGCTTCTATCTCTTGTCTGTTGTGAATAATGCTGCTACAAACACTGGTGTGCTACAGATCCTTATGAGCATTGCATTGGAAAATATGTATTTGCCCAAAATTTTGTACTCAATTTTAAGGGATTCTCAGAGTCCCTGAAATCAACCATGGGTCCCTAAATTAAGGACACTTTAAATATTGTTTACCCAAAAAAGCCATCTCTACACCATGTCTCAAGAACATTTCTCCCATGTTGAGGAGTCTGTTGGTTTATCCAATAGCACTTATCAAAACTGGCATAGCAAAAGGGAACTTTTCTCTTTGCTCCTTTCTTGTTATCTGTCTCTAGCAGAGACTATCCCGGGATGTGTTGAACACTGTCTCTAGTGCCTGGCCTAGGGCTTGGCATGTGCTAAGTGCTCTTTCAACACTTTAGTACCTCCCAGCTCTAGCCTCACATCATAAAGGTAAGGAGTCAAGACCCAGAGAGGGAAAGGGCCTCCACCAAGTTCTTCCAGCTGGTTAAGAGCTGAGTTGTGATAGACATAGGCTATCTATCACCCATTCTCCCTCCCATTCTGGGGCTGTCTCTATCACTCCACACTGCTCTTTTGCCCTCTCCTTCCTATGTACAAATGTCATTTGGCCACCATGAGGCCTTGACCTTTTAACCTTACTGGATCTGCCATAGGAGTTATTGTTAAAATTCAAAGCAATGCCCAGGTCCTTACCTCATGTGATGTAGTGCCTCTAGATTCACTTTTACTCACCACCCATACCAATACATGTTTTTAAAAAGGTTTGCATTCAATCATAAGTCTTCCATAAATACCCAGTAAGTATTAGAGACTGACACTGGGTCTTGGGAATAAAAGATGAATGAATCTTATATTATTGTAAAAATTAATGATGAAAGTAAGGAATTTATTATAAGGTCTCAGTTCTATCCCACTGATTTATATGTTTATCTTTGCACTGATGCAACGCTCTCTTGATTAATGTGGGTTTATATTGTTTCCAAGTTGAGGAGTATAAACCCTCCATCGTTGTTCCTTTTAGGACTTTTGGCTCTTCTAGCCCCTCTACATTTCCTTATAAATTTTAGATCATCTTATTAATTTTTACCCTAAAACAAGAAACTTGTGTCTTGATGGGGATTACATTGAATTTATTGATCAATTGTGGGGAAATTTCCATCTGATTTTAAAAATGAATTGACATCCTAACAATGTTGAGTCTTCCAATCCATGAAATGAGCATGGAATTTGGATCTTTAATATTTCTCAACAATGTTTTATATTTTAGTGTCCATATTTCATATTTCTTTTGTTAAATTTATCCCAAAGTATCTTATTCTTTCTGATTCTCTTATGAATGGGATGGTCTTCTTAATTTCATTTTTGGAGTGTTTGTTACTAATGTATAAAAACACAGTTGATTTTTGTGTGTTGATCTTATATTAGCTTGTTAAACTCGTTTATTAGTACATGTTAGTAGCTTCCTTGGGATTTTCTCTATGTAGGTCATCATGAATAAAGACAGTTTTGGTTTTTCCTTACCTATCCATACACCTTTAATTTTTTTCTTTTACTCTAATAGGCTAGGACCTGTGGAGCAATACTTAATAATAGTGACAGGAGTAGATATTCTTGCCTTCTTCTCAGTTTAAGAAGAAAGCACTTAGTTTTTCCCTTACTGAGCATGATGTCAGCTGTGGATTTTTCTTAGTTACCTTTTGTCAGGCTGAGGAAGTTGCCTTCTAGTCCCAGTTTGTTGAGTTTTTAACTTTGGTCATGGCATAAGATCTTTTTTAGTTGTTGCTGGATTTTATTTGCTCATATTTCGTAGAGGATTTTCATGCCTGCCTTCATGTGGAGTGCTGGTCTGTAGTCTCCTTGTGATGTCTTCATCCACCTTTGGTATCATGGTAATATCTCAGAATGAATTAGGAAGTCTTCCTTCTTTTATTTTCTGAAAGACTCTGTAAAGAATTTGCATTATTTCTCCTTTTTATTTTTGATATTTTTTTTTGTATCAGGGATTGAACGTAGGGGCACTAACACTGAGCCACATCCCCAGTCCCTTTTTATTTTTTATTTAGAGACAGGGTCTTGCTAAGTTGCTGAGACTGGCTTAGAACTTGTGATCCTCCTGCCTCAGCCTCCTCAGCTGCTGGGATTATAGGTGTGCACCATGGTGCCTGGCTTCTTTTTCTAGTTTCCTAAGGTGAAAGCTTATATTATTGATTTGAGACTCTTCTAACATAGGTGTTTAAAGATCTGAATTTACTTTTCAAGCACTGCTTTACCTGAATCCCATAAATTTTTATATGTTTTTGTCTCCATTTTATTTCAGTTTCAAATATTTTACAATTTCTTTTCTGATTTCTTCTTTGACTCATGGGTTAGTTGGATATATATTGCTTTATTTCCAAATATTTGGGTGATTTCCAAGATTTCTTTCTGTAGATGATATCTAATTCAATTCCATTATGATTGAAGTATATATTTTGTGTGATATCAACTCTTAAATTTATTGAGATGTCTTATGCCTGGAATAACTTCTTTCTGGGAGAATGTATTCTGCAGCTATTGAGTAGAATGTTCTATAGATGTCAGATAGAATTGGTTAATAGTATTGTTTGGTCTTCTGTTTACTTGCTGATTTCTGTCCACTTGTTTTATCAGTTATTGTGAGTAGAGTATTAAAATCTACAAAAACTGAGTTGTTTGTTCATCCTTTCAGTTGTGTCAGTTGGAACTGTTTTGTTAGGCGTAAATATATTTACATTTGTCATTTTTTTATCCTGAGACATTTATCTTTACAAAATAGCTATCATTGTTTTTAATAATATTTCTTGCATTAAAATATATTTTGTTTGTTATCAGTATAGTTTTTTATTGTTCCTATTTGAATTTCTTCACCTTTGACATATTCATGTCTCTGAATCTAAGACACAAATACAGACAGCATACAGTTGGATCTTGCTTTTTCCTTCAGTTTGATAATTTTTGAATTTTGATTGAGGTATTTAGACCATTCACATTTAATGTAATTATTGAGTGGTTTGATTTATATTTGTCATTTTGCTAATTGTTTTCTATGTCTTTTGTTCTTTTTTGTTATTCTGATTCTCCTTTAATGTCTTCTTTTGTGTTTAATGCATTTTGGAGAATATTATTTTAATTCTGCTGATTTTTATTTTTTATTTGTTCTTTTTAACTATACATGACAGTAGAGTGTATTTTGACATATTATGCATGCATGAAGTATAATCTTTTGCTGATTTTTAAAAGATCTGTAGTATTAAGTAATTTTCTTATTGGTTGGTCTGGGAATTGTAATATGCACCTTAACTTGCCACATTGTATTTCATATTTTAGCTGGGCATGGTGGC
>JAJEJO010052919.1:139457-150551 GCA_020662805.1 Glaucomys volans
CAGTGGCCGAGTGTCCCTGAGTTCAATCCCTGGTTCCAAAAAGAAAAAAATGTATTTCATATTTTTACCAATTAAAATTTGGCAAAATATATAAGCTTTACCACAACAAAGTTCTTTCTCTCTCCTGTATATTTTGTGATATATATTTTTGATGTATATATTTATGTATAATATAATATATTGCACTTCATGCTTTGTATTATCTTATGACTTTTAAGGAAGTGAAGAAATGGAAAATGTGCTATATAACATTTTATATTAACTCACATATTTCCCATTTCTAGTGCTTTTTAATTCTTCATTTGAATTCAAATTATTCTGAAGTGCTTTCTTTTTAGTATTCCTTGGAAGACAGTTTTGCTAGCAACAAGTTCAGTCTTGATTTTTACAATTTTGCCTCTATTTTGGGGGAATGGATTTCTGGGTATAGCATTGTCTGCTGATTTCTCTCCCCCAGTACTTTGAGTATGCTATTCCACTGTTCACACTGATCCAATGACAAATCAGCTACTAACTGTCTTGATACTCTCCTATGTGTGATGAGTCTGGTTTCAATATTATCTCTTTGTCTTTTTTCTGCAGTTTGACAATGATGTACCTACTCTTGGATCTCTTTGTATCTATAAAATTGTGATTCATTATGCTTCTTAAATGTGTAGATTAATGATTTTCATCAAATTTGGAAAATTTTGGCAATTATTTATTCCCATTTTTTAATTCCTTTTTTGCTGTAGTCTCTTTCTGTGGACAACTGTTTCATGTTTTAGGACATATGTTACCCCACAGTTCTCTGTTTCCTTCAATCTTTTTCCCCACCCTATTAAAAACAGGACAATTTCTATTGATCTGTCATCAAGGTCAGTGATTCTTTTGTCATTTGAATTTGTTAGTAAGCTCCTTAATGACTATTTTGTTTCTTTTCAATGCCATAAATCCAATATGCTTTTTTTTTTGTAATTTCTGTGTCCTTACTGAGATTCACCATTTATTGAATCATTTTGTCTGACTTTCCTTTAATTCTTTAAATATGATTCCTTTTAGATGTTTGTATGTACTTTTAATAGCTGCTTTGAAGTGTTTATCTGCTATATTCTACCTTTGTGGCAGTTAGAGATAGCTTCTATGGACTCTTTTCTGCTACAATGCACACTTTCCTGTTTCTTGATGTCCCTGCTAAATTCCACCTAGTATTTACTGAGAACCAGACACTGCTGAAGAATAGAGCTGCAGAGATGAGTAAATACATGGTTGCTACCTGTCGGGAGGTATAGAAAATGGAACTTAGAAGTGGATGAGTGAGTGGAACTAACGCTGATTGAGCACCTACTGTATGTCAGCACTTGAACTACAGCTCTTATATACAGTCTTTCATTTAATGATAGAATGAAATAATATTTTCTTCATCGCCCTGTGAAATACATTTAAGTATCAGAACTATTCTACTACTTTAAAACAAATTTTATTATTTTTTAATATATAACACTATAAAGAGAGATATGAAACAATCTGATTCTTCTTAATTAGTTCAAAATTAAAAATTAAAAAGTTGCATAGAAAAGTGGTTAAAAATTCTCAAGAGTACAGAGAAGCATAAAAAGAAAAGTCATTTCAACCAAAAATTGTGAGGTACAATCTGTATTTCAAGTATTTATATCTTACTTCCTTTAAGGAGAGAGAATATCCTCACATTCTCAGAGGTTTGGTTCAAATTGGCCTGCAGCAAGTTTAACTTTTTTTTCACAGTTTTCTATTGTGTCTTTGAAGGTCATATAGATTTTGTACTCTGTGACATGCTGCTGTAGTTTGGATTGGTTTGAGTGTGTCACCCATGGTTTCCTGTGTAGGAGGCTAGGGCCCCAGTGTGGTGGTGATAATAAGTAGTTGGATCTTTAAGAGGAGCAGCCTAGGAGGAGGTTGCAAGACTGTCCCCTCCTCCTCACTTTGTCTTCCTGTCTTAACATGTGATCTCTCCCTCTCTCATACACTCCAGGCATTGTGGTGACATCTGTCATCATGGGCCACAGTAAAGGGTGCCTTGCCAGAGACAGTGCTATGTTGTTTGGATTGTTAGCCTCCACAATTGGGAGCTAAACAACTCTTTTCTTTTTTAAAAAAAAAGACAGAAAAAAAAATAAAACAATCTCCAATCTCTTCTCCCTCATCGCCTATGCAAAAGTCAATCACTTTTAACAAGTACTTATAATTTTTTTCATGAAAAAATTTACATACATATTTTTTCATGTGTGTATGCCCATGCTATGTATGATTATATCTTAATTAATATATACGTAATGGCTTAATCTACAATATATGTACTTTCTGTTTTTCACTTTTTATTTTCTTAGAGATTTAAGAAAATACATTTAACATTAGTACATTTAACATTTGTGCAGTATTCCACTCTATGAAATGTGTAATTTTGGGGGATGCTTCTAGTATACATATTTTGAAAAATATTTTGAAGAGCATTTTTAGGATAATTATTAGGAGTGAAATTTCTACTTATATTTATATTTTTTTTGGGAGGGAATGGATAAGAATTGAAAAGTTGTCCTCCAAGAAATTGCAGTTTGTACTCTTCCACCATTAATGAACCAGTGTTTCTTCCCACTAACACTCAAAATTCTCAAATCTCATGGGAGGAAAACTATGCTATAGTTTTTAAAAGCCTACATATCCTAGAGCATCTTTAACTAAATATATAGTGCTTTATTCTCTTTTATTATTAATGTTATCAAACTTTTTTGGGAAAGACTTTCAGAACAACTTAATAAACTACCCACCCCAAATCACTTTACTACTTTATAAATGAACTTTATTTTGAATCCCAAATGATATTCTTTCATCTTGAAAAGTGGCACTGAGGATTTGTATGGAATTCTAGCTCTTCATTTCAATGACAGCCATCAGCAACTCCCAATAATAATAACAGTAATAAGAGAATAAACTGAGCTTATTCAGTAAATTGTAAATAATTTCTAGGAAATTGATATTTGTATTGACATATCATACAATCAAAGCAAAATGAATTATCTCAATTGAAGTTTCAAGACAAGTCCTCTACCCATCCAATTTCCCCCAACTCTCTACCCTCAGCCTATCCATAAATAAATTCAGATAATTCCAAACCATGCATTTCATTCACAGGACTTCAGAAAAAGAGAGTATAAGATAATGCCACTGATTTATTATTTTATTCAACAGATATGTATTGAGCACCCACCATACCAGACACGGGGTAGATACTGTGGATACAGTCATGATAAAAGGAAAGTTGGAACTTGCTTTCATGGAACTTATAGTTTAGATATTAGGTGTCCTCCAAAAGCTTACGTGTGAGACAATACAAGACAGTTTAGAGGTGAAACGATTGAGTTATGAGAGCCTTAATGTAATTAGTGCTTTAATCCCCTGATAGGGATTAACTGAGTGTAACTGTAGGCAGGTAGGATATGGCTGGAGGAGCTGGGTTGATGGCCGTGTGCCTTTGAGTAATACATTTCGTCCTTGTTGAGTGGAGTTTTTCTGCTTCTAAGCATCACATCCTGAGCCACTTTCCCCCATCACACACCTTTGTCATGATGCTCTGCCTCATCTCAGGCCCCAAGGAATGGAGTCAGTCATCTATGGACTGAGACGTCTGAAACTGTGAGCTCCCAAATAAACCTTTCCTCCTCTAAAATTGTTCTTTTCTGGTCTTTTGTCACAGCAGTGAAAAAGCTGACTAAAGCATTTATAGTTTAACATGAGAATGGAAATTAATCAAGCAATTACACACATATACTATGTGTAATATATATATGTATAATCAGTACATGTATAATTTAAAACTTAAGCAAGTACTAGGAATAAATGATGATCAGTGTTTATTGAATGGGTGCTGTATGCCAGGCACTTTAATAAGGGCTTTATAGATATTGTATCATATGACTTCAACAACTCTATGAAGTAGATGTTAGAATTATCATTGTCTTATGGTAAGAAGCCAGGACTCATGGAGAAAAAGTGAATTTCCAGGTCACATAACTAACAAGTCACAGAGAGAGGATTTGCTTTTAGTCAATCTAACTAATTTCAGTGGCAATGAACTTAACCACTGGCTATCAGTTGCCCTCTCTCTGTATGAAGGCACTTTAGAAAACTGACCTAGTTCAGAGAGTTCAGGATTGCTTGAGCCAGACCATTGTGGAACTTAAAATCCATTGCAAACATATCTGACCTTCATCCCAATACTGATGTGAAGCCATGGAATGACTAAGCAGGGAACAATATAAATGGATTTGGGATTTGAAAGATTACTCTTGCTATAGCTTGGAGAATGGATCAAGAAGCAAGAGATGCATGGAAACCAGCAAAGAAGTTATTTCAGAAGCCCAGGTGAGAGATGGTGGCAGTTGAGTGACAGTTGTGATGGTGGAAATGGACAGAAATGGATGAATTTGAGAAGAAGCAGGGACAAGGCTTGATGCTGATTTGGAAGTCAGGAAGGGAGGAGAAGGATGATAAGAGCATTCCCTTTGCTCTCGCTTGTGGCATTGAGTACTGATGAAGACTTCCACTGAGAGAGGAGGCAGTGACTGAGGAGCAGGCTTAGCAAAGGAGAAGTAATGCTCTCAGGAAAAAGCTATGTTTGAGATCTTTTGAGATTTTCAAGTGGAGATGTCACATAAACAGGTATCAATGCAAAGCTCATAGATGATGTCCAGGCTGGAGATAAAACTGGAAGCGACTCATCTGTGGCTGATTTGGTAGAACTGTGTGAATAGGTGTCCCAGAGAGGGAGCACTGGGCAGGGAAGAAGGAGCCAGCATTGTAGCTTGAGCATTTCTCGTAGTGAACAGCAGATAGAGTGGATTAGAACACTGAAGAAGAGAGGCCAGGAAGAGAACTGTTTAAGAAAGGAGAGCAACAATGGCATCAAATGCTGCCAAGAGTTCAGATAACATGAATTTTCAAAAATACTGTTTGGATTTAATGGATGGAGACTAGTCTACTGGGCTTTTCATTTGTTTTATTCTTCTGTCAGTGTAGACCATTTATTAAGCTAGAAAGAGCAAATCACATTAGTTTAACTTTGAGGAAAAATGATTTTGTCAAAATGTTAATCAGTGTTACGCTCTTACTCTTACTCTCATATTGAGAGACAATGTAAAGAAATTATTTTAAAAAGAGTGTTTTTGTATCTTCTAAAAGTCATTCTTGATAACATTGAAGACATATTCATTATATTATTCAATTATATATATCTTACATATAATTACATGTTACTATATAAAAATTATATATATAATTAATATTACATATATAATTATATATGATTATATATTTCTATATATAATATATATATAACTATTTTCTTGAAAATACTCCTTCCACAAATCAGCACTAGCAAAATGTTCCTCTCTCTTAAAGTATGGGTAAATTTTCTTTAATGCACAAAGAAATAATAAAAACAATATTAACCTAATATACATTAAACCTACATCTAACAATGTAATCTAAATATATCTAGAAATTTAGACCTATGCTTAATATGGAAGACAAATAATTAAATTTATATCCTGCTTTGTCTCTACAGATTTTCTCTGACTTTATCAATATAGGTGTCTCTGACTCTGAATTTTAAGTATTAGTGTAGTATATGGGCTTAATTTGTAAAAAGCTTCATATTTTTTAAAAAGTAAAAGTCATTAAGAGTTAATAGGAAAAAAAGTTAAGTGAATTTAATGAGTTTTATAAAAACAGTCTGTACACCTTATTCTCAATAATTTTGATGGGAAGTCAGACACAAATAGATTTGAATGTGCCTCAGCCACATACTAGCAGTGTTAATCTGTAAAGTGAATATGAACACCTACCAAAAGGGGTTGCTTTGAAAAGCAAATGTGATAGTACAGAGTACACTCTACAATCAGCACATAGTAGGGGCTTAACTGCTGCTGTTTTCTGGTGGCATCCTTCTCCAAACAGCAAGTTATGTTTCCATGTTTCCATTAGATGTTTCCAATCTAATTCCATTAGATTTTCTGCTGTATCTTTTCTTGGACTTGCCTCAGCTACACTGGTGCTTGCTATCTTATTTGAACTTTTATTCCTGATGCCTCGTATATTTAGTAGCACATGGTTTATACCCAATTCATGTATGGAATAAATGAATTGGAAGAGTGAGTGAGTGGTGAACAGACCTGAAGTGCATATAGCCCTCTCCACCCCTCACCCTTGACCTTCTTTTTAGTAACAGTCCAACTGCTCCTAGTCCTTTGAGGCCCCTCAAATGCCACCTCCACAATGAAGCTTTTGATAATTATAATGTGCACAGACTGCTCACCAGTCTTCTACCCAGGTGGTTTTTACACTATTTTTAACAGCGTATTTTCCTAATTGAAAAATCATGTGTGTTCCTAGTTTATAAGACAGAGTAAGGGACTTCTCTGCACACCTTCCCTACCCATTCTGTGAAGACCCTCCACCTTGTTACAGGTCTCCTTCACCTTCCTACAAGTCTTCTCTGAGGTACTCTATAATTTGACCCAAAATTACATTCCACACATCAGCATGTTTTATTCTCCAGTTGTTCCATGTGTCTCCAGTTGTCCCACCACATTCTCTGGTCTGACCTGCAGAACTGTAAGATTCTAGAAGCAGAAAGAGGTCTTGCCCTTGCTTCCTATCACATGTGAGACCTACACAGGTACAGAATGTAAAATAAGTCCTTAAGAAGTGTTCATTATCTCTTCCGCTACTTTTCCTTCCCTTCCTAGACCATACCAAGTGAGGTACATTGAAATCTTTCCGACTGGTGCAGTAGGCCTAGCAGAAAATCTTTATTATGAATATTTATTAAGTTCCTTTTTCTGGGAGAAGCACTCTGTACACATTGCATCATTTAGTTTTCTTCACTGTGGAGAAGATACTAACATTTCAGCTTCACTGATGGACAACAGAGGCATTGAGAATTGAAGTAACTAGCCTCAAGTCCCATAGAAATACTTCTTAATTTGGTTATGTTTGATTCCAAAGCTCTGGTCCACTACACTACAGAATGGGAGCTCTGTGCTCTAACTAAGCTTGATCTTTCTTGGAAGGAGCCTTATACCCAGATGGAACATCCGGAAGGAACAAGGATGATGACATGGTTCCTCCCGGCAAAAACTACACCTATGTCTGGCCAGTGAGAGAAGAATATGCACCTACTTCTGCGGATGCCAACTGCCTGACCTGGGTGTACCATTCACACATTGATGCCCCTAAGGACATTTGCTCTGGGCTGATTGGCCCCCTACTTGTGTGTAAGGAAGGTGAGGAGCCCCCAACTCCAGGAGCCTATGCCTACCTGGTGTGTTCAACGTGTGAACAAGATGCAGGCTTTATTTCTCCTGTCTTCCTTGCTTTACACAGAATGTGCCTCTTCTTCTGAACTCCCTTTAAGATGTGGACAATTATTCTAATATGGAAAATCAATCTGACACTGTAGCAAAGGGCAATCCTTCAGATTCTAAGAATCATCACAGCATTCTGAAACATATGGTTTTGTTTAAAAAGAGAAAAAAGAGCTGGGCCTCTTGGCATGTGCCTGGAGTCCTAGCTTCTCAGGAGACTGAGGCAGGAGGATCGCAAGTTCAAGGTCAGCCTTGGTGGTTCAGTGAGGCCCTGTTTCAAAGTAGAAAATTAAAAGGGATTGGAATGTAGCCCAGTGATAGAGCATCCCTGGGTTTAATCCCCACTACCACAAAATAAAGTCTACCTTCTTGAGAGATAGCCATGTTTCCAAGATCATGACTATGAAGATTTCTGTTGTATGACTTTTCTCTTCTGTGGTTCTATCATTTCCATCAAAGTCTTAGGTTACTTTATATTGTGGGCTATCCTTGGGTATTTAGGTCATTGGCAAGCTTCAGACCTACCTGACACTACTGTCAGGAAGGAAAGCTCACTTTGATTTCATTGATCTTGAACTCTTTACTCTCTTGAATATGCCCAATAGGTATCCTGAACAGGTACTCAGGGACAAGAACTGATGTGGATCGAGAGTTTGTTATAATGTTCACTCTGGTGGATGAGAACCAAAGCTGGTACCTTGATGAAAATATCCAGCATTTCTGCACCGAACCTAGTTCCGTGGACAAAGATGATGCTGTTTTCCAGAGGAGCAACAAAATGCATGGTGAGTGTCTCCATGATCAGCTTTATTCCTGTTCTTCACAAATGGAGTTGGAGGTCTCAAATGTTGCTGGAAACTACTAGGTATCATGATGGCTTTAGACTCAGTTGCTCATATGATCCCTCATACCCCTTAGTGTTTATTCTTTTGAAGTTAAAATGTCCCCACAAAAGGAATGATATAGATCACATTTTAAATAAAAACCAGCCTATATGCAGAAGAGGTGTTGGAAAACAATTACTCCTCTTCAAGACTGGCCAAGGAGATTTGACCAAGTGTATTAAAAAAAACTAGCTTATGAAATATGTTCAATCAATACAAGATCTATTGATCAATTTATTTAAATTTACTAAAATGACTTAGAATTAATTGTGCAGCCTAAGTCATTATTATCTTAGTAATAATAGCTTTTTATCTTAGTTTGAATTTAAGAAAGGGTGCAGTGAATTTTTTAAGACCTGAATTAAGTTATTTACCACACCTGGTCAAGTCCTGACTGTCATATAGATATTTTAAAAACATTCAGTGCTGGACTCATGACATAAGCTCAACTGCCAAGATTCTGCTGCAGTAACATCTAGTAAAAGCTGCCTTTTCTCTCTGCTCTTGAAAGTAACATAACATAAACATCTCATAAGTGCCCTCTAATCATTTCCTTTCCTTTTCATCTTAGCATGTTTCTGTCACTTAATTAATTACTGTCACAGAAAAGTAGGGAGCTAAAATACCAAACCCTGGTTCTTATGTTCTGACAAAAGAAAATTTAAAGTCAGACACCAGAGACAGACATCAGGCTCAGCCCAGCCCAGAGGCCTAAGGCCTCTCCACCTGGTGCATCAGCCCTAAGTGCTCCTGTGGAATTTCCGGGCAGGGGCAGCTGGCACAGCCCAGAAGTGGGAGACCTCAGCATGTGGTGAGCAGGTGCAGTAGACGCTTGAGTTTCTCACTCAGGGAGGCTCAGCGCAGAGGTTTGGGATCTGCCAAGCCAAGTCCTGCAAGATCTCCAGGTCTGGGAGGTAGGCTCAGAGACAGAAATCAGGCTCAGCCCAGTCCAGAGGCCTGAGACTTCTGCACCCAGTATGGCAGCCCTGAGTGCTCCCGTGGGACTTCTGCATGGGGGCAGCTGCAAGGAGGACCAGCCCAGAGGCCCAGATATACCCTACCCTGGTCCCAGTCCATGATCTAGTATTACTAAAGACTAGGAGATGAGGTGTTGGAAACCTGCAGGGATGCCACAACTCTATAGGGGGGAAGCTGCAGTACCTCAGATTGTCACGGATAGGGGAGAAGATACATCAGAAAACAGGGGAAGAAAGTGTCTCAAACAAACCTAGATGCTACATCAACAGAATCCAATGATAGCAGGGCAGAAGAAATGTCAGAAAGGGAGTTCAGAGTGTACATAATTAAAATGATCAGTGAAGCAAATAATGTGATGAGAGAGCAAATGCAGGCAATGAATGATGGCACCAATCAACAGTTAAAAGGACAGGTACAGGAAGCTAAAGATCATGTCAACAAAGAGATAGAGATTCTGAAAAAAACCAAACTGAACTCCTGGAAATGAAAGAAATAACAAACCAAATTAAAAACTCAATAGACAGCATAACCAATAGGCTAGATCACCTGGAAGACAGAACCTCAGACATTGAATACAAAATATTTAATCTTGAAAATAAAGTTGACCAAATGGAGAAAATGGTAAGAAGTCATGAACAGAGTCTTCAAGAATTATGGGATACCATGAAAAGACCAAATTTGAGAGTTATTGGGATTGAGGAAGGTAAAGAGATACAAACCAAAGGAATGGATAATCTATTCAAAGAAATAATATCAGAAAATTTCCCACATCTGAAGAATGAAATGGAAAATCAAATACAAGAGGCTTACAGGACACCAAATGTACAAAACTACAATAGATCAACACTAAGGCACGTTATAATGAAAGTACCCAACATATAAAATAAAAATAGAATTTTAAAGGCTGCGAGAGAAAAGCATCAGATTACATTCAGGGGGAAACCAATATGGTTATCAGCAGATGTCTCAACACAGATCCTAAAAGCAGGAAGGGCCTAGAACAACATATTTCAAGCTCTGAAAGAAAATGGATGCCAACCAAGAATTTTATACCCAGCAAAATTCACCTTCAGATTTGAAGATGAAATAAAATCCTTCCATGATAAACAGAAGCTAAAAGAATTTACAAATAGAAAGCCATCACTATAGAACATTTTCAACAAAATATTCTATGAGGAAGAAATGAAGAACAACAATGTAAGTCAGATTAGGGAGGAACTACCCTAAAGGAATAGCCAAATAAAGGAGAAACCAAGTCAAATTAAAAACCAAAAATAAGCCAAAATGACTAGGAACACAAATCATATCTCAATAATAATCCTGAATGTTAATGGCCTGAACTCATCAATCAAAAGAGATAGACTGGCAGATTGGATTAAAAAGAAAGACCCAACAATATGCTGCCTCCTAGAGATGCATCTCATAGAAAAAGATACCCACAGACTAAAGGTGAAAGGATGGGAAAAAACATACCATGCACATGGACTCATAAAAAAGCAGGGGTTTCCATCCTCATATCAGATAAAGTGGACTTCAAGTCAAAATTAGTTAGAAGAGACAAAGAAGGGCATTTCATACTGCTTAAGGGAAGCATAAATCAGCAAGACATAACAATCATAAATATTTATGCACCAAACAATGGCGCATCCATGTACATCAATCAAATCCTTCTTAATTCCAGGACCAAATAGACCAAAACACAATAATACTGGGTGACTTTAACACACCTCTCTCACCATTGGACAGATCTTCCAAGCAGAAATTGAACAAAGAAAACTTAGAGCTCAATAACACAATTGCTAACTTAGACTTAACAGACATATATAGACTATTCTATCCATCAATAAGCAAAT
>JAJEJO010052919.1:160551-190079 GCA_020662805.1 Glaucomys volans
GGGGTGGGGAAAGAAAGATAATAGAATGAGACAAACATCTATACCCTATGTATATGTATAAATATGCAAATTGTATGATTCTACTTTGTGTACAACCAGAAAAATGATAGTTGTACTCCATTTGTGTACAATGACCTAAAATTAAAAAAAATAGATAAATTTAAATAAATAAATAAATAAATAAATAAATAAAGTCAGACACCAAAAGCCATGCAGGAGCACTTTATTATAAGTGAAAGTAAAGTAAAAGCAAAGTGAGGCTTAAGCAGAGAGCACTCTCAAGGGGAAGAGTGGGATGTCTCCCAACAGAGACAAAGGTGACAATGCTGTCTCTAAATTTATTACTGTTTGATGTTTACCAGGAAGACTGGGGACAACTTTCTGTACTCTTTGCCAATCAGGAGTTCAACTCCTCCTTCACATTGGGTGGTGGAGTTTTTGATCTTAGTTGGTTCTCTCTGGAACTGTCATGGTGGCCATCCTATTTAGCGGGACTTCATCTACAAGTCAGTCCCAAGTTAATTGGGCACTGGGGTCAGTAGCCAGTCCTAAGTTCTCTTAGTGCACCTGTGCTACTAAAGGGACCTTCCTTCCCAGACAAATGGAGACACCCATAGCCATAATTCCTTGCTTTACACCAACCTCAATGGACCCTGTCAGGAGTTAGTCCCATTAATCCTTCTCTTTTGATGTATTTTCCCATTATCTCCTTTGCTTCTGTTTATTTTCTACATATTAACTAGCACCTTTGCTTTCTTAGCCACTATGAAAGTAGTTCAAAGAAGACTCTTGAGTAATTTAAAGAACACTTGTGACCTTGCCATGCATTTCACTCCTCATTGCTAGCTATACCTAACAATACTATGTGCCAACTTTTCTGCTCAGTTGCATTAGCCAAAAGATGAGCAAGACAGGTTTCTTGTTCCAAGGAACATAGAATCCAGTGTGGATCTTATCTATGCTAATGGAGAATTAGGCAAGGTAGTGACTGGGCCGTCCTGGAAATATGAGCCATGCTGGCTATACTCCTGACCTCAAGACTGTACTCCAATAGAAGCTCCAAGGCTGTTTTTAATGTATGCTGATTGTAATTTTATTAGGTACTTTTCTCTCAAAAAAGACCAATGCAAAGCTTTTCATTCCTTTCTAGGACTTTTTTTTTTTTTTAAAGATCCAGAATTTCTGCATGAAAACATTAGAACCAATCATCTGCACTGATTTCCCAGCTGTGCTAGAGTACATATTACCAACGTCTCTGGTCCCTCTTGCCTCTGCAGGGGAATCTCTTCCACTAGTGTGTTTCTGTTTTCAGCCCTCAATGGATACCTCTTTGGAAACTTCCCTGAGCCAGAAATGTGTGTTGGTGATTCAGTGTCCTGGCACCTATTTGGAATGGGGAATGAAATAGACATCCATTCTATCTACTTTTACGGAAACACCTTTATCAGCAGAGGGCATCGGACTGATACTGTCAACCTGTTCCCAGCCACCTTCCTTACAACAGAAATGATAGTCAAGAACCCTGGGAAATGGATGATAACCTGCCAAGTGAGCGATCACCTACAAGGTAATAAAGACAAAGACCTGTGTGGAAATGCTTAGAATGGTGGAGTGGAACCACACAGCCTCTAGTGCCAGTCTAGGGCTTGCTGTTTTAAAGATTCCTATAGGTAGCCTGTCTACTTAAATATTAAACATATAGGAAAATACAGTGTGTGTTGAATTGGCATCCATCAACAGATATTTATTAATCATCTCCCTAATAGCAATATGAAGGCAATGATGGAAAAAAATGATCAGACCTTCAAGGAACCTGCACCCTAGTAGTTAGATATAGTTGGATATTTATGAAATGAGTAAAATGTGAAGCAGAATGCAAGGACACTCCTTGGGTGCTATAGTCACTACTTTGGAGCAATCAGAGGGGCTTCCTGAAGAACCAAGTCTTGAAATGTAGATAGGAACTGATTAGATGAGCAAGAAAAGAAAACTTTTCCAGGTAGAAGAAACATGAACTGAGAAGAGCACATGTTCTCTCTCAGTGACCATAAACAGATTAATAATTCTTTTTAGCTCTGGAAAGGCCTTTCTAGATAATCAGGTCCAATTCCCCATCCAGTTCTTGAATCTTCTTAGAACAATTCTTTTTAGTAATTGTATCAGCTCAGCTCATCTCCAGGCTACTCTACTAGCACGTTCTTCCTTAACAGAGACATTGACATACAGCGTTCTCCATGGCCCAATTTAGGTGGATGAAAAACTTTTGTTGATGAAATGCCTATCGAAAGACTTGTTCTTGGTTCACTAGGACAGCACAGGAGAGGTCCTTAGTTAGCTGGACCATAAGGTCCGTACTAGATAGAGAATCATGAGTGAGAAGCCTAGGGAGGCAGATTAGGCCCTGGTGAAAAGGGCATTGAATGGCCAGGTGAAGGAGGTGGCACTGTGGCTAGAAAGGCAATTGTGATTCTCCTAGATCCTCAGGCACATTAGGCAACCTACTGTGATCAGTGCAGCAGTTTGGAAAGGTTAATATGATGTATGTGTGCAGAAAGGATTGTATGCAGAAATTTAGGCCACTAGAAGCTAATTAAGAAGCACCAGCAGCATTGGAGTTATGACATAAAGGATCTGGCTGAGGTGGTAAAAACAGGAAGAGAAAAACATGTGTTAGCACAGAAGTTATGTCTTATTAAATTTGGATACTGCTAACTACACATAGTCACTTATAGGTACATAGAGATCCAACTGCTCCGGGCTGCTTTGATAGCACATTCTTGTCCCTGTCAACTACAATTAATCTTAGCATTAGTCAGCTGGGTTATTCCAATGAAATTCAACTCAGGAGCTGATCAGTAGATGGATACCAGTTACTGATCTGGGAAGACAAGGATGAATAGGACAAGGATTCTATTCTGAAAGGGTTCCATGCTACCAAATCTGGGAAGAAACTCTCTGATCTAGGAATTCCAAATCTAGATTTAATATCAAGAAAATAGCAGATGTTTGCTAAATTTGACCAGTAGTTGTGGACATAAGCTGGTTTTCATGATATATATTGTACTAAATTGTCCATACCTTCAGAAAAAATTGTAAAAAATTAGAAAATAAATACCATTCAATTTTAAAAATCTGTAACCCTACCCAGTGATATTGATAAATTTGTCTTCCCACTATTTTCCATGCCTTTATATGTAAATACACAGGTTATGTGAGGCATGGTGGCGCATGCCTATAATCCCAGCAGCTCAGGAGCCTGAGGCAGGAGGATTGTGAATTCAAAGTCAGCCTTAGCAACTTAGTGAGGCTGTAAGCAACTCAGTGAGACCCTGTCTCTAAATAAAATACAAAAATAGGGCTGGGGATGTGGCTCAGTGGTGAAGTTCCCTGGGTTCAATCCTCAGTACCAAAAAAATTAAAAAATTAAAATAAATAAATACAGAGGTCATTTAGAATATAAAATCAGTCTTTTGGTACTGCCCTATGGCCTACTTTTCCCACTTACTAATATATCATAACAATATTTCCATGTCAGTGAATATATAATTAACCAATACGCTCTTTCTCAACACTTGTATTTTTCTTCAATTTTTTGTTATTTTAAACAATTTGTATGTATGTTTGCAATTTTGTCTAAAGATTTCCTTAGGAAAACATCCAGATTTAGAATTCCTGCCTTGGAATTTGATTTTTTTTTTAAAAAAACTATAGACATATGTTGCTGAGTTCCCTTTTAAAAATTGTTACTGTCCCACCTACTGTGTTAGCAGACCTTGCCTTCACTCATCTGCCAACACTATGAAATTAGTCTTTCTAATTTTTACCAATCTGATCAATGAACAATGATAGTGTTTGATTGCTATTAAGGTTGAACTGTTTTTATTTATTGTATTTGAACTGTATTTATTTATTGCTGATGTTATTTCTTTAATGAATAATCTATTTAAGCCCCTTGCTTACTTTCCACTGGGCATTTACTTTTTTCTTCCTTGTTTTAAAAGTGATTTGCATAGTAATCTTTTATCATATATATTACAAATATTTTCCTCCTTATCATTTACCCTTTGTTTCAAACTTTATAGTCCAATTTTCTGTACAAAATTTTTAGTGTTCCTGAAGCCAAATCTATCAGTCTCTTACTGTTTTTTCATCTATACCTTAGCTGTGGTTTCCTTCTGTTCTGCAGCTGGTATGCTGGGACAATACAACGTTGGTAACTGCAAAAGTGATGTTTCTCACCCCAGGATGAAGGGTCAACAGAGACGCTACTTTATAGCAGCTGAAAAGGTTCTTTGGGATTATGGTCCTCTAGGCTATGACAAATTCAGCGGTCTCCAGCTAAATGCCTCTGGCAGGTAAGCATTCTTTGCTGGTGTTTCTTAGCTCCTTTCCATATAGGCATGTGCTAGGCTTTCCCTGTGATCTCATTTGTATTCCAAGTGCTGCTGTGATGACATACTGCAGAGATGGCATGATGTCACTGCTTAAGGAGTTCTTATATGAATACTGCTGAAAACGGGTGGAGGATTTGGTGCTTTGTGAAAGACTGAGATTCTAACTTAGAGCATTAGATTCGTTCATTCGTTCATCAAACATTTCTTGAGTAGCTCCCATGTGTGAACTACAGTGCTAAGTGCCACAAGAACTATTAAACTGACAGATAGAATAAAGTCTTTCCACAGATGGAGTAGGCCAGTCTCAAAGAAGGAATAACACAGGACTCTTTATCAATGAAGATGAGCTCCCCCACTTCCTGCTTTCTTTTTCTTTCTTTCTTTCTTTCTTTCTTTCTTTCTTTCTTTCTTTTTTTTTTTTTTTTTTTCTTCTTTCTTTCTTTCTTTCTTTCTTCTTTCTCTTTCTTTCCTTATTTCTTTTTTTTAGGTGAGCTTTTTGCTTTAGGGTGAACTGCTATAAGTTATGTCCCATCTGTAGGCTATGAACACCTTTTTCCTTCCAGTAAAATGCCATTTTTCCTGAAAGCCTAACTCTAATGTTGCCTCTTAAGTGAAGCTTCCCTTGAATCTTAAGTCATAATTAATTATTTGTTCTCTGGGTGCCCATAGCACATACTATTTTTCAAAATGAATCTGGAAATTCATTAAGTGGATGTGGATTCTGGTTACTTACAGAATCATATGCAAAGATTTCTGTGAAAGTATTAAAAAATGTGCAACGTGATATCAAGAATAATTGCTATTACCCTATGATACATTTTTGAGGGAATGTTTAAGAAATTTTCTTTATGATTAATGATAAACACCCTGTTTTTATATTTTTAGAGACTGCATTTTGATTTACTGTACACAAATGGTGTCACCCTGTGTTTTTTAATTGCACATTTCATTCATTCATACATATGTATATACATTCTCCTACCAAACTGAAACACTTGAACCTTGCCTAATGAATTTATGGGAATCATTTGTGAAAAACTCTTTAATATCAATTATCTCTATTGGCCAGTATTTCTTCAAACAAAATAATGAAAATTAGCATTCAAATTGTGTTTTGCACCATTCTGGAATCCAAAATATGGAAGATTAGATTAGATTCAGTTGCTATTTAACATGATATATGAAAGCTCAATGTACTCAATGGCATGCAGGATGCAAAGATGTCTAAGACAGTGTTCTGACCTTATGTGGAGGAAGCAGCTGTATATACAGGCAAGAGAAGTAACTTTGCAAATTACAAATAAGAGTGAGTTCTTTGGGTGTTCAGAGAGAACAAAAAGAGCCAGAGAACACTTCACAGAGGAAGTGGGATTTAAGCAGAATCTTTAAGAGTGACAGAATTTACTTAAGTGAATAGTGAAGGGGGGAATTTTAGATGCAAAGGTAAGTGCAAAGCACCTACTGTACAGGGGAGAGTGAATAGATCAGAACAACAAGTGGATAGGGGAATGAGCATTTGCCTAGATCAATAGGGGCAAAATTGTAATGAACTGGATATAAATTGCAGAGCCCCTTTAACACTTTTGAACATTATTTGATTGGCAATTAACAGCAGTGGAAGATTTGTGGGCAGGTATATGACATTTAAAATTACCATTTTGGAAATTAATGTTGCAGAAGTGTGTATGCTGAGAAAAAAATGAATGAATCAGTGTAAGATAGATGATGCAGAGTGTGCAGTTAGGAGGTTCATATCATTCCAAACCCAAGATGATGAGGACATGAACTGGGGAGAAAGGCAAAGAGGAGATGCAAAAAGAGTGTTGCAAAGAAAGGCTATAAAATTTTTACAAAATAAGGGTGCATGAGATAAGGAGTTGAGGCAGAAAAATAAGAGAAAAGGAAGAGAGTTTTTATGACTGCAAGAATGATATTACTATTGATGGAGATAAGATAGTAGAGATGTAGCATTAATCAGAAGTTATATTATTGTATTGCACAACTTCAAAATGTGTTATTTTATGTATATAGTTTCTAAGATAACTCTCCATTAATTAAATGATTTGATTAACTAGACATCCCATTCCTTAATTATGCCAGATATCAAAGAACTTACAAGATGCAGAGACTATTCGTATTGACATTAGCAAGAGGTAGAGGGATGCTTATTCTGCAAAGAACCCAGTTAGGTCTTTATTACTTTGTACAACACCATTTTGGGACTCCAATATTGGTAAGTAAGGCATTTACCTGTGATTTCCTTGGTTGCTGGACCACAGGGGAAGAAAGTGTAATGGCTAAAAGAGAAATGAGCATGAGCACTATGCAGCTTCTGAAGACTTTTAAGGTCTGGTCATCTCTTCCTAGGATTTTTGGCGAAACCTGTGCCATTATTTTCTGGGGAGATGGGTGGGTGAGTGGAATGGATAACAACATGAAGCTCCATAATTAAGGTCTTTGGTGGATGTGTTGACAACCTCAGCCAGGTTCCTGTGTCTTTCCACAGTAATTCTGCACTCTATTTCACACAAGGGGAAAACAGAATAGGAGGAAAATACTGGAAGGCTCAATATACAGAATATGCTGATGCAACTTTTACTCAGAGAAAGAGACCCTCTGGGACAGAAGCCCATCTTGGAATTCTTGGTACAGTAAAACCATCCTCATGTTTTGAAATGGAAGATGTTTCAGCTGGGAGTATACACCCATACAGAATGACCCTCCTGCTCCTATTTACTTCTTTCTATCCCTTCTCCTCCTCTTCTCTTTCTTCCTCTTGATGTTTCCCAGGCCCAGTCATCAAAGCTGAGGTGGGTGATACCCTACTTGTGACCTTTGCTAACAAAGCTGACAAGGTCTACAGCATTTTGCCCCATGGATTGCTCTACGACAAAGCATCTGATGCAGCCCCAAATGTAGATGGTAAGTCTCAGCCTGGACTTAGGAAATAAACAGAATGAGTGAGCAAAAGACCAGCAGCTAGGCAGACCTGGTTTAGATCCTGGTCCCTCCCCTTACCAGTTCTGAGAGCATGGACAATTATTGAAACTTTTGGAACTGAATTCTTCTCAGCTATCAAATGTGAATAACAATACTCACCTCATAGGGCTTTGGAAAGAAATGAAGAGAATGTAGGACAGGTATAGTCCACAGTAGATTCTTTGGAAATGTTAATTTCTTTCTTTCCCCCTCAATAATGTGGTATATCCCAAGTGAGCTGCTTTCACAATCACTTCTACTTCTCTGAGATGGAGAGTGCTCCTGCTACCTGTAGCACAGGATTCTGCCGGCAAAAGCTGAGGGGAAAGTCTGATTTCTAATGTTTTGTTAACATCAAAATCTTACACATGGGCTTTGCTCTATATCTACCAGCAAAACTTTATTTTAAATCAGCATGATATGCTGACTATGACACATGACCTCTCTCCCTCCGAGAGCGGGCAGCACAGGTTCCCTGCACGTTGGAGGAGCAGCTTTTCGGTTATCTGCAGAACTAACCATCTATTCAACTAACCATCCATGCAACTCTTGGGAACCTCCTGGTTTCCCATAGCTGTCCCCATTGCTGCACCCAACATCATGGCTGCCTGAGATATTTCCTCATGTCTGAGTGTGAGGCCAGGTCCTACTGAGAGCAGACTTTGTGGTGGTGGTAAGGGGATGAAGAAGAAAGGAATGGAGGGAGAATTCCCTCTCCCCAGACCCATCCTCACCCTCTCCTGCCTCAGTAGTATCTCCTGTGCCTGTTCTCTCTCTCTTTTGGTCAAAATGTTCAGAATGACTTTGTGTGGGGGGGGTGCAGAAGGAACACCAAGGACAACCAAAATTGTTTTATTTTCCATTTTTTAACTCAGCAAACATACTGGACACCTGTTTGAACAGCACAGGACAAGATGAAAATTGAGTCTGTGGTCTTGTCTAGCAGAAGAGATTTGCTGTGTTCTTTGGCAATAGAATGGGACAATCAAATGCACAGACTTTGGAATCAGACAGACCATAGTGTGAATCCTGGATTTTCCATTTATCCACTTAGTAACCTTGGACATTCACTTACTTCCTCTATCTTATAGTTATTTGGATTATTTCCTAGTTCAATCTCCCAGATTTCAAACTCTTTGAAAATAGTTATTTTGCTTAACTTTTTGGGGATATCTTCTATAGTACCAAGCATGTTTTACATAGAAGACACACATGATATTTTATGGATCTGCATTTAATTGTTGAATAGCCTATTATCACTTTTTTAGTATTTGCTAAACCTGCTATTTGAGTACAAAATAGAATACAGTCTACAAAGATGATAGTTCTTGGATTTAAGCTTCTGTCTCATAAAACAGCAGAGGATGACAATGGTCTCTCCTGGTATAGAAAACAACTATCCTACAAAATAAGTCATCACCAATGAGAGATGCTCAGGATGGAGACCCAGTCTGACAAGATTAATGTTCTTGGATGTTAATTTGAGTAACTGTTTGATTTGTATCCTCAGGATTTCTGAAACCAGGGGCACATGTTAAGCCAGGTGAAACCTTCACATACCGGTGGACTGTGCCTGAAAGCGTAAGCCCAACAGTTGATGATCCCCCCTGCCTGACCTATCTATACTTCTCAGCAGTTGAACCAATCAAGGACACCAGCTCTGGCCTTGTAGGGCCTTTGTTAGTCTGTAAAAAGGGTGTTCTCAATGCTGATGGGACACAGGTAGGCCATCAAATGTCCCCAAGTTCTCAGGGTCATATGTGGGAAGGATCAGTGATATGGACAGAGATTCGTAGTGATGAAGAGTCAGTTGTGAAAACAATTTCTCTTGAAATTTACATCTACATAAAAAGGGTTTTATTTTAATTTTTTGTAAATTTAAGATCTAAATCTCCAAAGTTACCAGTGCTCACCCAGGAAACTAACAGTTAGGCCTGTCTGTTGTAGTTGGAACTGGGTGGGCCTCACACTCTGTGTCTTGCTTCAATTTTGAAATCTTCAGAGATCTACCTGGAATGCAGCTGAGATACTTTTTTGTTGACAATGTTTCCCATGCTTGGCCACACCTGGTGACCTTTTGAGCATCCAGTGTGCAGGCAACACTGAAAACATTGTAATTCCCTGCTGGAAACTAGAAGATAATCACTGCGGTTGAAAGAACAAAAAATTTGTGGATAACTTACTGCGAATTCCAACTCAGAGACGTGGGTGGTCTCCCTGAGTAGTGGGGTAAAGCACCACCCTTCAAGTTACATCTGCATGCTATTAAACACATTCATGAAAAGAGGAAAATCTAGTCATTTCACCATTTACTTCACCAATTACATCACCATTCAGAAATTGCAAGGCAATTTATTTAAACAGTATGTTCTATAATATTGGGCATTGTGTGGAATTACTTCTGGGTTCAAAGGAATTTCTAGGTATCTAAGTATCTTGCTCCATCTCAGATTTTAATTTCCCTGAATGAAGGAATGATCCTGGAAATGTCTATTGCATGTGTAAACTGAGTCTTTGTATTGTACTTCAACAAGAATTAAGGTAAAGCAGAATGATTATTCACATTTTAAAGTTGAACAATCTGAAGTTCAGAGACATTGAGTGATATTCCAGAAAACACACCAAGAAAGTAGTGAAGGTTGGCAGAATGCAGGACTTTAACTGTCCTTTTCCCAGGACATCAACTTGCTTCCTACCAGTTAAATACTTGAGTCAATGACATTAAGTGCCAGAAAATATGTGTAAGTTAATTCTGATTTTTTTCCTCTGTTGTATACATTCAATGGTAACTTCAAGATTTGCTAGAGGTACCTTATAGTTTGTGGAAGTTGTTGCCCAAGTCTAATACTACTTATGGTGAGACCACTTACACAAGATTCATGGGGGAAAAAAGTAACCTGAAACGTCCCATACCTAGAATTTGGTTGAGAGAGAAGTCCATTTGGCCTGAAAGAAAATTTATTTTCAATGCAAGAAATACTTAAGAAACATAGCCAAGTGTGGTGAAACAGCTTAAAAAACATAACCTCTGACTTGGGAGGCTGAGGCAGCAGGATCACAAGTTTGAGGCCAACCTCAACAACTTAGCAAGGACCTACGCAACCTAATAAGATCCTGTCTCAAAATAAAAAATAAAAAGAATTGGGAATGTAGCCCTGGGTTCAATCCCCAGGACCAAAACAAAACAAAATAAAGAGAGAAAGAAGGACCTGCTATGTGTCAGTCTCTCTAGGCAAGTGGAAAGATAAGCATGGAAAGAGGTATTTGCATCTCTTTTCAGTAATTGTCATAAATTCTCCCAGGGGTAAATAGATGTCACAAAATAAGGCCAGGTGCTATAAGACCATATTTTAATAATCACAACAATAAATCTGACAATGGGGCTACACAGTGCGGAAAGGTTTTGAGCAGGGACATAGTTCCTTGCAGGAATTTTCATTGAGAGGGGAGAGACTAAAATGAGACAGACACATTTTCTGGGCATCAGTGAACTCATCAGAGTCATGCCCAGGATCCTGACTTACAAAATGATTTGGTGAATCTATGGCTAATGTTGATCAGCCCTACCCCACTCTGTGTGAACTTTGACAGTGAATCAGTGCTCTGAATTCCTGTTCTTTTTATGTATTCATTTCTTTCTTTTCTATAGAAAGGAATAGACAAGGAATTTTACCTACTGTTCACAGTGTTTGATGAGAATCTGAGCAGGTATCTTGATGAAAACATTCAGAAGTTTACTTGGCGTCCCTTCAGTGTTGACAAGGAAGACAAAGAGTTTGTGAAATCCAACAGAATGCATGGTATGATGAATGGTTTTCCCTCCTCTAAATGAAAGGTTTAATTGCATTTGAAGTGAATGTGTTTGGAATGTTTCAACTATCTGAATTTTGGTTTCTTGAGTATTGCTCTTGGTCATGAAGTGAATTATTTTATACCCTCAGCTTTGCAAGGTATCTTTTGGAGATATTCTGAAACTATTATCACTTCTAAAACACCTTATTAGTTCTTAGATCAGGAAATACAGAATTTGAATTAGCAAAGATCACAGTACATCAGAAATGAAGAAAATTGTTGACAAAATTCCCTCATGTTCACAATAACACCCAGAGGTGATCTTAAACAGCAACATGTCCTAATCAAGTTATGTAAATAACTGCTGAAAGGGCTCATTTGTAAAAGACTAGCAGTTCCTATCCAAGACCTTCATTTGGGAGGAATGACTTAATTCTCTTTTCCTGTCTCTCTTTATATTAAGAATTATAATAGCAAACCACCTGGTAATTGGTTGTGACTCACACAGGATTCTCATTAGTCTTGACCATATTACCTAAGGTGGCAGAGTAATGAGCCAGTCCAAACTCAGTGCCTGCAAGAATGTGCTGCTGACAAAGTGCTAAAGTAAATGCTGTAAGATAACAGATGCTGATCTGTTCATTTTAAGACCAAGCATAACATCTAGGCTATAACATAGCCTTTGAAAATATTATGGAAAAATTAAAAAATATTCACCAGCCTCCCTCCCAGCTGAGGAATCCCCACAAGTCCAAGGTTATAAGTGATCCACAACAACCAGGTCACAGACTCCCAGGATCCCTGACGCTCAGTTCTAATAGAGTCCCCTCTTGGACCAATGGAAAGCATAGAGCAATGTATTTTCAGGATCATCTCTGAAAACTTTTGCTACAGCTAGATATGAAAATTTGTTTCTGAACTCCTCAGTCATCAAAAAAAGTAAACTGAAACATAGTTAATTCCTAATGGGGAATTATATTTCTATTCTATAGAAAATTTTTAAAAAATGAATGGGCCATGTTGAATTCAGCTCCAACCTGGTTTGACAATACCAAACTCATTTTCATATTTTGGAAGTGCAGGATATGTCATTCTTAAAGCAAAGTTCAAGAAAATAATATATCTCAATATAACCAATTATAAACCAATGTCTAATTCCAGTCTTGCTTGCCTGCAGTGGGAGGAAGAACAAAGCTAATATTGTGCCTCACATGGGACAATGCTTTGCATCTATTATATAGGCTGTATTGCTGAACAAGTGAATGTCCTGGAAAGAAAAGCTTTAAACAGGAGTACTAAGTCAAGAAAAGATTCTCTACCAAACCATTCAGTACTAAATTTTATTTATAGTTTACACTAATACTCTTTAACATTCAAAGGACAAAATTTAGGTTATTTATTTGCAAAAGCAATATCAAGTGTTTCCCCCTTTCCCAGAATATGTGATCTCAGAAGCCCTAGGACTTCTTGAAATTTTACTAATAGTTTAGATTTAAAGTATGATTACCAAGCACCACTGGTTCTGCAGACACAGGAAAGAAAAGTAATTTATTTATTTGACAGTAAGATTATACCAGAAAGCCATTCAGGGCCTTGTTGTTATTTCTAACCCCAGGTATTAATAGGGAATAGGAAGAGGACAGAATATTTATCTCTCTAAAAGACATCAAGTGTGAGACATAAGTACATGTACTCACCCATCAGACATTGCTATTAGATCATGACATTTATCCTCATAGAGTGGGAAATGTCATTTCTAAATTCTTCTCAAGATCCTGGTCCAGATAGCTACTGTCCATGGACTGAGGTTGATGTAAAAGATAAAATCAGTTTCTATTCTGGAAGCATGGATGATCTCCATATCTAAAGAACTGTTAAATACCCTTGAATCATTTTATTGGAGCATGGAAGTAAAATTTACCATAAAACAAGCTTATTTACTTAAGAGCTAACTTTTTATGAATTTAATGTTCCCTTACTGCCCCTCCAAAACCTCCTTTCCACTGATCAGACATGCAAATCATGTCAATTCATTGAAAGTATTTTAAGTTATGCATAATCCATGAAAAAAGTAAAGGGATGTCTGATAACTTCTAGAATCAAATGTAAAGCCATTGGCAAATGAGAGTCTGGCAGAGTTGAAAGAATTAACAACCAAGGAAGAGACATTTAACAGAGGAGATATCAGCACAAGAACCTCAAAAGAAAACTATTTTATGTCAAGTTTTAGAGAAGAGTTTGGGGAGAACAGTGAAGTCAATAAGCATTTTTACTAAGAATGATGATCTTTATGGTTGATAAAAGTAAACTATAAAATGAAAGGTATTATATCATGCCATGAAACAATTTTGTCAGATATTATGCAAGAAAATAACCTGATTTATTCCTTATTTTATTCTTATTGATTCTTGGAATTAGTGTCCTTGTATATGTGTTGTTGAAATTTTTAATAATTTCAGCATATTTTTATTACTCCTGGTAAATTTTGTCTCTATTTTAATTGATTCCCCATGTGGCTTCTTCCCTAGTAGTATTTATTCTCTGATAATGCGGGTCTTCTGTGTACTTCACTAACTTGAAACCTCCTGCCCCAAACATCCTGATAATTGTTCATTAAAGTGGTTTCAGCATATGGACATAATTATGGTAGGCTCTGACTATCCTCTTCCTTCCATTTAGCTATTAACGGCTATATGTACGGCAACCAGCCAGGCCTAAGCATGTGCAAAAAGGACAGAGTTTCCTGGCATTTGATTGGAATGGGCACTGACACCGACATGCATGGAGTTTATTTTCAAGGGAACACTATCCACCTACGAGGGACTCACCGCGATTCCCTGACTCTGTTTCCCCATGTGGCCACAACGGTATTCATGCAGCCAGACCATGCAGGTAAACTTGGCAGGTCCATCTCAGGCTACCAAATTCCTACTGAGCCTCAGTGATTCCTCCCCCAGAAGCAATTGTAGACTTTAGGCACTTTGAAAGGTATAGAAACAGTTTTTATTCAGGTCAGAGAATACTGGATATTTTAATTCAAGCACATAATGTAAAGGGCAGAAGGCATCCACAAAGCAGAAATGGGTATCTTCTGAATGACTTTGCCACACAAATCCCAAGTGAATGCTCTTGATTCATATCTGTGAAAATTCATCACTCAGAAAGGATATTTTTTGCTTTCATGAAGCATGAACAACCTTCTAGGTGCTCTGAAGCACCTCCTGGCTTGGAAAGCCCAGTGGATGACTCCAGTCTCTGGAGCTATGGATATATCCATAACTGTAGCTTGGTATTCCTTCCCTAGGGACTTTTAGTGGCCTTTGGATGAGTTATTTGGGGACCTCTCTATTTTTATTCATTTGAGCACCCTTGGTTTCTTCAGAAGGAAAGCTGCATTGTGTCTGTAGTCCAGGGAGGTCCCTATAAAATGCCAGTACATGGAACTTCTTCCCTTAAAGATTCCAAGCTAATTAGATAATTGGAGCATTTTTACTAAACATGCAGAGGAACACATGGGAGCATAAGCTAGCTGCCACATAAAAAGTGAGGACAGCAAGTGCTATGGGCATTTGATATGTTTTCTCCAACCTACATTTTTCATCAGTCTTAACAAGAAACCAATATGCTACCTGGGATGAGTACTTGCTGATCGTCTCATTTATTAATGGACCTCCTACTTCTTTACTCACAATGGAACTGCAGTTTAGATGCCTCTGTGTCATCAATTAATAACTTGAGGCTTGGGTTTCAAAACCTTTGTCCAAGGAATGACAGAGACTAGAAACACTATAATCTTTGCCTTGTAAACTTGTAGATTTCCTGTAGTGTTCAACTTCTCTACATTACTATAGGTGATCAATTATGAGTCACCCAAACCAAGGGATGCCTTGAACATAATGTTGTTTTGTTGAAATACACTTGTCAACACCAAGGAATGGAGGGTACTGGGAACAACCAAATTATTTGAATTCATGGAAATAAGCACTCAAAGATGGAGCTGACTGGAATAATTTTAGAGATTTGGCTATTTATTCCAGTGCTTTGATCATTACTCGTATGCCCCACAGGCTTCTAAAAAGCTTCCTAACAATGTTAGTTTGGTATTGAACATAAATGTGTAACTGCCTAAAAGCTCAGTCATTTTGCTAATTCCTGTTCCTCATCTGCAAACTGAGATGAGTGCTCAAAAAATGGATGGAGCAGAGAGTAGGCTGCTCAAATACCTTCTCTTTGTTCTTAGAGAAGTTCATCCCTTGACTACAGAAGAACCATGATGAACACATATCTCATGGGTTGCTAGGGAAACGCACAAGCAGAGGGAGGTCTTTCCAAGTGTGCCTTCAGAGGTGTCTTCTCTGTGTTTTTGCAAAGACCCTTCCCTATGAGGGTCCTGTCCAATGGGGGTGCTTGAGTACCTTTTGAAACAACGGTTGTTGCTTATCTAGAAGGGATAATAATATAGCAATATTGGAATTACATGTATACAAGATTGAAGCTCTCTCTGTATAATAAAGAAGGTTAAGGACAGGTACTCTAATTGCTCACCACTAAGAGCAGTCAGAAAGAAAGGGAAGATCTATTGATCCTGTAATTTATTTGAGAATTAATAACTTCAATAATTTTGTTCCAAATGATATTATGGTGAGATCAGTTAGGATATATCTACCTGATACAATGCCTCTAGAAAATTCAGCTTAAAAACAATTACTTACCTTCCAGTCAGACATAATTGTTGATTTTATTTATTTTATTTTTTAATATATATATTGTTTAGTTGTCAATGAACCTTTATTTTATTGAAACCAGTGCCTCACACATGCCAAGCAAGCACTCTACCACTGAGCTATGACCCCCGCCCCATAATTGTTGATTTTAAATAGAGAAATCCAGTTGATTTCTTTTTTTTCTTCTTTTTATCCAGCATAATGTAAACCCTACATTGGACACGAGAACCTCCTTTGCTCAAAGTCTTAATGAACTGACACATTTAGCTTTAACAATAATAATACCTTACAATTTTATCGTGCTTTATAATTTGTGAAATCCTTTAGGGCAAAATCCACGACTTCAGAAATGTGGCCTAATTTGAGCTTTGTCTGGGCTATTCATCTTATGGTAATTAGTTCTTTATAAACTGGGCTGGACTAAGATAGTCATACCTATCAATGATTTTCCAGGAACGACTGACTTCTAGAAGGCTTGTGTGATAGGGAGGATCCAGAGAAGTCATTTCTTGGTAACATTGTGGGTTTTATTTTTACATTAAAATTAATTTTAAGTGGTAGTTTTCCTCCATAAATAAATACCATCAAAGCCGTTTATTCCCCTTGGGTCCAGTTTTAAAGTACTTTGGAGCTGATACTTTAAAGGTCTACCTTACTGCCAGGTGGCATACACCTGTAATCCAAGCAGCTTGGTAGGCTGAGGCAGGAGGATTATGAGTTCAAAGCCAGCCTCAGCAATTTATCGAGACCCTAAGCAATTTAGTAAGACCCTGTCTAAAATAAAAATAAATTAAAATTAAAAAGGGGTTGGGGATGTGGCTCAGTGATTAAGCGCCCCTGGGTTCCATCTTACTGACTACTGATTTTGGAATAATATACATAAGTTTGCTGAGAGCAAACCAATAATAACAAAACCAAGCTCTGCATGTAATGTCAAGCCCTTTCTCTTTCAGGTATTTTCAAGGTGTTTTGTTCCACCTTGACTCACTTCAGCAGAGGTATGGGTCAGATATATGAGATCAACAGCTGTGGCAACAGGGAGCCTTCTGAGCAGCCTTACGGGATGATAAGAACCTTTTACATCGCTGCTGAAGAGGTAGAATGGGATTATGCCCCTAACAAAAACTGGGAGTTCGAAAAGCAGCACTTGGACGCAGGAGGGGAAAGGTACCACGCGCGAAGCCGCCAAGTCTCTTCGGTGGGAATGCGCATGCTCTGTAGACGTTTATCTCTGATGGAACCTTAAAAAGACCCGGGATTTTTCCGTTAGACAGAAGCTTTTACTTAGGAGTACAGATTAGGGAAGCTGCCTGCCTCCAGCCCTGGAAGGGAGCCCGAGGTTGCCCTGAGGGCATTCCGCAGCAGGCTGGGTACACCTTCCCTAGTGGTGACAGGTCTACTCTGACCCATGAGCAGATGCGCTCACGCAGAGGGAAAAGGCACAGGGGGAAGAAGTGGATCTCACAGCTATAATGGGACTGGGAAGACAAAAGGGGCCCCAGGAGGCAGAGAATGTGTATGGATTCCAGGTGAGAGGCTAGGCTGCTGTAGGTTGAGAAGCACAGGGAAGGGTAGAGGATAAGCCATTGTCTGAGCTGATCCAGGTGGAGGAAGCCAAGGATGGGTAGGAGGCCTGCCGTGGAGAGAGATCCTGGAGTCAGGGGTGGGGGGGGTAGAACAGATTCAGTACCCAGAATATCTCCATGATTGACCCTTCTTTGTAGTGATATCAGCCAGTACTACATGCCAGAGAATCAGCAATGCTCCAGCCACATGCAGGCTCCTGAGTATTGGTCTTCTATTGTCCTCTTCCAAGAGTCCTGTGGCCAAGCTCCACAGGGTATCCTGGTGTGGATAAACATGGAAGAATTCAGGCACAGACTGCAGACCTCCTGCCCCAAAGTATCCTCCACATTGCAACAACCAGCTGCTTGGCTATTACTATCTCATATGCAGATGAGGAAACCTGGGTGTAGCCTTAAGTTATCCAGCTGGTATTTGGTAGAGTTGTAATTGAGCATAAATCTTTTAAAAAGCAAATTCATTCTCTGCAACATACTATGTTCTTTTGTGCCCCAGTTCCTCTTACCACCTATCCCCAACTCCTCCCCACTCTAGTCCATATCCACACCTCATATAATCCTTCCATGGCTGCGATGCACACAAACAACTCTACACACTACTGTTCCAAATCTTAACACATTTGTTTCCTGTTTTACTTGTTGGGCTTTGTTTTTAGGTTTCATATTCCTGGAAAAGAGTATAACAGTGCCACCTTATGGATGAATGAAAATGAAACAAAAAAATGATTGTTGAAGATCTGCCTGGGGGATAGAAGGATTTAAAATCCATTCCATTATTCACTAACTCGTTTATTAAACCAAACACTCATTCTCTGAGAAACTAGTGGTGCTAATACATGCTAAGGACTGATGCTGGTGCAGTGGAAAATGAAATAAATGCCAATGGTCTTTTTAAAATGATTATTTCATTAAGTAGGTGCCATAACTGAGAAAAAAATTGCACAAGTATTTTGTTGTGTGTAAAAACTTACAAGTGTGTAAGAAATAGAGCCTTCATAATTTTCTTGTGATTCATTTTAACTTCTGTTTGAAGCCCCCAGTCCCTCTGGACTACAGGAAGGTCTAGCTTCAATCTCTTGGGCCCTTCCTTAAGTTACATGGAAAAATAGAGGGTGCTAGGGGGAAGGAAGGGTGAAAAGATGTAACTGAACCCTTTCCTTGCCACTCTGGTTATTTCCCATAGATAATAAGGCAAAGTGAGATTAGGCACATGTTCTGTGAATAAACACTTAGCAGAGAATTGAAATGATATGTTCTCCTAGTGGCATATCTGTAGCACCTCTGTAGGTAGGATCCCAGGAAAAAATGCCCCTCTGTACTCCGTTTCTATGCCTCTGCATTTTGCCCCAAGACCATGGTGGGGTCATATTTATTTTCTGAACCACCCCTCGATATGGGTTATCTCTGAAACATTTATTGTTCTGACTAGTACAGACCCTCCTCCCTACCTTGGAACCTGAAAGTCTTCCTTTGGGATTTCCCAAAAACACACTGGGAAGGCCTCAGGATCCTAGAAAGGCAACTAAAGGGCCATCGGCACAATTCCAAGGGGCAAATTTGTGAAGTGGTAGCGAATTTGAAAATGGAAAGTGCTAGTGCTCCTGAACTTGTGGAATAATATGTGCACACTTTAACCATGCTGGGATTCACCACAATAATCATCAGTTATTAAGCACCTATTATGAACCCAGCATTTTGCTAAGGTTTTTATAAACCACATATGAGGGGATCCTTACAACACACTTGACCCATTTAATTGGCTTTTGCCCAGCATCCCATGCAACACCCTCATGAGAAAATGAAAAAGTGCTTATATAGCACTTAATTTGTGCCCAACACAGTACTTTACAGATACTAATTCACATGATCCTCACATTAATCCTGTATAGTAGGTGCATCACTACCACCCCACTCTGTGAGGGAGGAAAGCTGGGAACCTGTAGAGCGTAGCTTCAGGGTGTGTGCAGGACACCATTACTAGGACTTATGGAAAATAAAACTAGAAGAAAAATTCTCTACATTTTGCAAAGTATACAGTCTATGGCAGAAGATGTATATATATTTACTGAATATCCACTATGTGCTAGGCATTGTGCTACACTTTTGTAGGTGAAATAATGTGGAAGCCAGACAAAATCCCTTCCTACATCAAATTCATGGTCCATGAGGAAGACACAGAACAAACATCTAGAGTGAGGTAATCTTAAGGGAAGTGTAGGGTGCAATGGGAGATCACAACACAGTCTATTGGGGAAAAGGTGGGCAGAGGGCAGGTGGTCAGGGAGTTTTCTGGAGGAAGTAGTCCTGGAGCTGGGATGTGAAGAGTGTGCCAGTTGAGGAGGTGGGAAGCATCTCTTGGTGAAGGATTTACATGTAAGAAGGCCTGGATGGAAGGGATGGCACCTCATGTTCAAGAGAGTGAATGTTTAGAATGAGCAGAGTAAGTAGGGGGCCAGTGATGGGAAATGAGGATCAGGAGGCTGCAAAGGCAGATAGTGGAAGGCTTGAGAGTCAAACCAAGGAGTTTTGCAGTGGGAAGCCATAACATTGTTTTCCATGAGGAGTGACTTGGTCAAATTCCTAGCTTAGGGTTACTCTCCCTGCAATGGAGAGAGTAGAGGGAAGGGAGTTGCATAGGAGGCAGGGAGTGATGACGAACAGCTCCAGTTAATGCAGGTAAGTGGTGCAGGTGGCTCTGTTTAGAATGTGACTAGTTAAGGGGAGTGGGGGTGGTGATGAGACATCATATTTGGAGACAAAAATTGATAGATTTTTTTCTCCTCTCTCCTTCCTGTCTTTTCGTCCTTATAGCTTTCTTTTTTGAGGCGAAGTTCTCACTCTGTTGCCCAGACTGACTTCAAACTTGCCATCCTCCTGCCTCAGCCACTCCCATAACTGGAATTACAGGTGTGAGCCACCACACCCAGCTTTTTTAGATTTTTTTGAATCGATCTTTAGTGCTGATCTATCTTGGTGATAGATTAAATACACAATTGATCCTCACCATGAATTCCATATTTGCAAACTTGCCTACTTGCTAAAATTTATTTTTAACAATCAATTCTTGTGGCTTTTCTTCTGGTCATTCAAAGATATTCACAGTGTTGTGAAAAAATGCTAATGCACACATTCCCAGCAGAGATCAAACAGAACATCCCTGCTTTCTTGTTTCAGCTCTCCTACTGTTAAACAAGTGTCTTGTCTTTTCTGTTTTTCCTCCTCCTCCTCCTCTTTCTTCTTTTTGTCTATTTAGTGCCATATCTTCTGCATTTACGTTCTTTATTTTGTGATTTCACTGTCTAAAATGGTTCCCCTTAAGAGTAGCCCTGAAGCACTGTCTAGAATTTCCAAGATCAAGAAAACTGTGATGTGTCTTATAGAGAAAATATATGTTAGTGAAGCTTCATTCAGGCATGTGTTATAGTGCAGTTAACTATGAACTCAATGTTAATGAATCACCAACATCTATTAAAAACAGTTTCTTCAAACAGAAACACACATGAAACAAGATAATTCAGGGTTCGCAGAGACTATCTAGGACATAACAGCTTATGAATAATAAGAATCAGCTGTAACTATATTAGCATATAGGTACATGCACAAAATATAATTTGCAAATGATCTTTCAAAGTGGAAAAATGTGAGGTATAGAATGATATATGCAAAACCTGGAGGAATTCAGGGTGGTAGAGGAAAATGTGTGTGCACGCCTATGTATATGTGTGAGGTTAAGAGCCTCTGAGGTTGACCCCACTTAACACCCAGCAACAGTGGATAGCAATCATTTCCAAGGGTGGATCATGGGCTGTGCTGGGCTGAATTTACCAGAACCTGAGGACCTTTGAAGTGCCAATTCCTGGCCCCATTCCCAGAGGGGTAAAAGGAGGTGGGAAGCATCACTTGGTGAAGGATTTACATGTAAGAAGGCCTGGATGGAAGGGAGAACCTGATCACAGGCAGGTTTGAGTAGCCCTGATCCAGAATACCCCAGAATCACTCAGAAACACTCAAGGTTTCTCTGACAACCTTACTTTTTATTGCTTCTGGTTTGCAGACATGGAGATATATTTATGAACCACACTGAAAATTGGATTGGCTCTCAGTACAAGAAAGTGGTTTACAGGGAATATACCAATGGAGAATTTGTGGAGATCAAAGCTCGACCACCGCGAGAGGAGCATTTAGAACTCCTGGGTATGGCACAGATTTCAGTCATGTACATGTGCACATGTCTTCAGACATGTGTACACACACACGCATACACACAAGTGCACGCTGTTCTGTGAGGTCGAGAAGGGATAGTGTAACATGACTACATTCATCCCAGTGCAATATCTTCTATATCAGGGAGTGTGCTGTGTGCTCAGGTCATATAAACAATAGTCATAATAAGATGACCAGATAACACTCAAACAGGAGCCCATATCATCAGGACAGTCTACCCAGTGTCTAATAATCCTGAGCTTCTTTCCCATTCCTTTACTGAGCCAGGGAATTTTAATTTGAAACGATTTGGTATCTTACAGCACCAGGCAGTGTTTGTACGAGTTCTCCAAGGTCCTGGATTATCCATTTACTAACACACCATACAAATATTTATGACAAAGGAGGAACCCCATGTGAAATGAGTGCCAAGGGTGAAAGGTTTGGTTTTAGTGTGGGAGGCCCTGACCCATGACCTCAGAACAGATTGGGCCTACCTGCAGCCTCTGAACTACCTGATGCCCAGCTGCCTGGCCTGGTCATCAGATAAGCTCTCCTTGCTTTCCTTCCCCACATTTCCTCTCCAGGGAGACTTGACCCCACCTCAAAGATAAGATTTTAAAATAGAGGGCTAATCTAGAGGAGTTTTTGAAATCCCTTGCTGCTTTAAAATGCACAAAGTAACATATAAACAATATGACTTTCCACAGCACCATGACTCCCAGCTTGATGAATTATTAAATGCTCCACCCACCCTCCCCCTCGCCTCCTTGGTCTATTATCATTGGCACGCAAGCTTGTTTGTCACATCAAATGAATGAGTCATTCCCAGTGGAATCATTCATTTGAACCTGTGTGTTCGTCTAAGAACCTCTTAAGGAAAGATGCTGGTCCTCCTGAAGCATTTGGGTTATGCTTGTAAAGAGCCCCAGTTTGGTTCCACTCAGTAAAATGAAAGAAATGAGTGACTTCATCATAGGCAAGACCAGCAGCCTTCAGCTAGGGGAGGGTGAGGCACATCCACTTATTTTCTATAGTTTGGGGAGAGTCCTAGAATTCTAAAATTGCTCAAAGCGCACATGGCAGGCATACCAGGGCCCAATCACACTATAAACTGGAAGGCATCTGCTCTTGCTCACCAGTACAGCAAGGCATGTACACTCCCAGTGGTATACAAATAATAATTTTAATAAATGGACACACAAACACCTCTCTCTGTAACTATGCTCACACTGACTGTTTAAAAACAGTAGAATTTTCTAGTTTTGTAGTTAGAAAAGAGTGTTTGTCAGAAACTTCTGGATTCATGCTAAATATTCTCTGAAGATATTTGTAGTCCAACAAATTTTAGGTTTATTTACAATAAATTGTAGATTTACTAGTAGTGTTTCTCAAAGAAGCAACCAAAACCATTTGAACCAGTGAAGAATGGATGTGTTCCATACCATGGTCCCCAGGTGTCCCCAGGTGCACACAGAATGCACCACATGCCCAAGAGAGAACCACAGGGGTCAGATCTGAGGTGCTTCCTCGTGGCAGTCTACTCACTTGTAAGCTGTGCTTCATGAAGACCCTTTTGGTCCTACAGTCTGCCATTGTGGGGTGTGCATTTGCTGAGCACCTTGAGGTGACAGGCATCTGGCATGGCGAGGGGCATCACACCATCAGGCTAGCACTGGCTCTCTCTGGTGGGTTGTGGGCTCATTTCCTTGGGCACTCAGGCTGGTTGCTTCCAACAGAAAAATGCACAACTGAGGGGCCAAAGACTACATGTCCCTCAAGGTATCCACAGATTCAGAAACTGCATTAGACATGCATTAGAGGAATTATTGTATTGATCATAAATCAACACATATCTTCTTATTCCAGCCATCTTTCAAATCTTTTTAATATACATTATTTCATGGGATCCTCCTCATTATTATTGTATTCATTAGCTAGATAATAAGCAGTTTCAGACTTACTAAAGGGTGACAACTGAAAGTCACTGTATCATGTGGATATGCCTTTTCTTAGAAATGATTTTGCAGTAGTAATAGAAAGTTAAGCATATTGATCCTTATCTATTTCAATGCAGTAAAACAAACACTGTATGTATGTTATCTTATTTCATTCTTACTTTAACCCTCTGAGAAAGGTATTATTAAGCCCACTTTATAGATGAATATTTGAAACTCAGATTACATGACTAGCATAAGGCCCCTCTAGTAAGGGCAGAATTTGAAGCTAGGTTGATCCCATTACTACATACTTCATGATATTTAATTCTACACAATATTGTCCTCTAAAGGAAATGCACTAATGAAGAAGCTAAGCTTTGTGTTATTCTCTATTACTACCTACATTTAAATTACTTTGATATTGGAAAGAACAATGATAATGCACACAGACCTGTGTTTTGCCTTTAGGTCCAATGATTCATGCTGAGGTGGGTGACTCCATTCTGATCATATTTAAGAATAAAGCCAGCCGGCCCTACTCCATCTCAGCCCAGGGAATAGAGGACATGGACAGTGGGAAGCGACTTGAAGTGCCCATCACAAAGCCAGGTATGGCATGCCAGAGGTCTGCTTCATTCTGATGAGGCCACAGGACCTCACTCTTTTCTGGTCTATCAAGGGTCTTGGAGAACTCATCTTAATGACAGTGTGCTTCAGTCATCACCTGGTCTCTCCTGGTATGAAATCTTTTTTCATCCAATGACTCAAGTATTTAAGAAATGTCTAGGGACCTTGAAGGCTAGTAAGAAATAATAATGGCTAACACATACTGAGTGTTAACCTTGTTAGATGCTATGTTTTATGTTTAAGCCAAAAAAAAAAAAAAAAAAGCAAACCGGAAACAAAAAAACACTCATTTATTCTTCCAACAAACTGGCAAGGTAGGTGCTAACTTATTTAATCAATTTTGACACCATTATTATCCATCATTATTTTATCTGTTACTAAAAAATGAAAACCATGCTTCCAATTAAACCTTAACATGCTACAGATTGAACAACACATTTGGACTTCGGATAGGTTAAAATGTGAAAAATGTGCATCCTGAAACAGATGGAATATGGTATTATTATGTCCATTTAAAAATGACTAAAACACAGAGGGGACAAGAACTTGGCCAGGTCCCTTGTTAGTAATGGTGGAATCTCAGTGTGCTTGACTCTAGGACCTGAGTTATTAATCACACATTTCTCTCAGGGTGTTAAAAATGAATTTGGGGTCGGGGGAGACAAGATGAATCATTTCAGCTATAATGCAGATTATACATAATAAAGTTCTAAGTGTGAAGAACTTCAGGGATATTCCTGAAAGTATTTGGAAAAGTTTCAGAGTAGGAAAATCCACGAAGCCTAATTGACTGATTAGTAGAAACTAAGGAAAGAAGTAATTGGGGAAAGTTTTTAAAGGACACAGAACTCTGGTTGGTTGTGATTTTTAAAAAAAGTTAATAAACATTATTTTGTAGGAAAGTCTTAGGTTCACATGAAAACTGAGCAGAAGGTACAGAGATTTCCCATTTATCTCCTATCCCACAGGCATAGATTCCCCCACTAACAACATTCCCCACCAGTGTGGCATGTGTGCTACAATTGATGAGCCTATACTGATATGTCATTGTCATCCAAAGTCCATAATTTACATTAGGGTTCATGCTCAATATGTGAACTCTATGGGTTTTGACAAAAGTACAATGGCATATATTCACCACTGTAGTACCACACAGAATAATTTCACTCTGCCCTAAGACTTCTCCATGCTCTCCTTATTCTGTCTTCTCCCTGAACCTCCAGCAATCACTGATTTTGCACCTTCTCCATAGCTTTGCACTTTCAAGAATGTCATATATTTGGACATCCAGTATGTGACCTTTTCACTCATTGATGCACATTTAAGCTTCCTCCATGTCTTTCCATGGTTTGATAGCTTGTTCCTTTTAGCACTGAATAATATTCCATTGTGTGGTTGTACAATTTATTCACTCACCTACCAAAGAACATCTTTGTTGATTTCATGTTTTGGCAATTATAATTAGGACTGCTATAAATATCAATGTACCTCTTTTTTGCCAGATGTAAATTTTAGCTCCTTTGGGTAAATACTAAGGACCACATTTACTGGGATCATATAGTAAGAGTATGCAATACTAAGAGTATGTGTGGTTTTTAAAGAAATTGCCCAATTGCCAAATTGTCTTCCAAAATGTCATTGCATTCTCATTAGCAATGAATGAGAGTTCCCGTTGCTCCCCATCTTTACCTATACTGTTGTTTTAAATTTTGGGCATTCTAATAGGTGCATAGTATTATATAGTTATTTTAATTTGCAATTCCCTAGATGACCCTTGATGTTGAACATCTTTTCATATATTTACTTTCCATCAAGTAAGTTATGGCGAGGTATCTCTTAGATCTTTGCTTTTTTAAAAAAATGGCTTTGTTTGCTTTCTTATTGTTGAGTTTTGACAGTTCTTTGTATGTTTTGGATGATGGGTCCTCATCAGATGTGTCTTGCAAATATTTTCTCCCAGTTTGTGCTTATCCTCTTGATATTGTCTTTCACATCAGAGGTTTCTATTTTTAATGAAGTTCAGCTTATCAGTTGTTTCTTTCCTGTATTGTGACTCTGGTGTTGTATCTAAAAATCATCTCACTATACCAAGGCCATCTAGGGTTTTCCATATTATCTTCCAGGAGTTTTATAGCTTTGCATTTTCATTTAGGTCTATGACCCATTTTGAGTTAATTTCTCTAAAGGATTCAAAGTCTTTTTATATTATTATTGTTATTGGCATATGGATGTTCAACTATTCAGCTCCATTTATTAAAAAGACTACCTTATTGCAATTGATTGACTTTGCTACTTTATTGATTATATTTATGTGCTTCTATTTCTGGGCTCTCTATTTTTCCACTATCTTTCTTTTCTTTTCTTTAACTGGTACCACAGTATCTTTTTTTTTTTTTTTTGTGGTGCTGCTGATTAAACCTAGGGCCTTGTGCTTGTGAGGCAAACACTCTACCAACTGAGCTATATCCCCAGCCCAATACCACACTATCTTGATTGCCATGGCTTTCTAGCTTGTTTTAGTTTTGAGTGACAATAATTAAACATGTATAGGGTATGATGTGATGTTTCAGTATATGTATATATTGTGTGATGGCCAAATCAGGGTAATTATATCTATCACATTGAAAATTAACATTTCTTTATGGTGAGAACATTCAAAATCCTCTTTTCTGTTTTGAAATATACAATGCATTATTGTTAACTGTAGTCATCCTACTGTGCAATGGAACACCAAAGCTTCTTCATCCCAGCTGGCTGTAACAGTGCACACCTTGACCAGCTCTCTCTGTGTCCCTCACAGCAGTAAGCTCTGAAGTTGGGGAGTGCTGGTCCTCCCATTTGCCCCTCTTTGGTATTGAGCTGGCTACTCTGGGACTTTTTATCTCTCCATAGAAACTTTGGAATTGGTGGATAAATATTCACAAAATAACTTGCTTAGATTTTTTTATTGGATTGTCTTGAATTTAGGGATGAATTTGAGAAGAACAGATAGCCTGACAACAATGAACCTTCTTATCCATGGACACAGAACATCTGTGTATAGTTTTCTGGTATCTTTCATCATGATTTTGTAGTTTGTCTCATAATAAATCTTACACTTTTGTTTAGATTTGTATTTACTTATTTTTTCAGTGCTAATATAAGTGACAGTGTTTTTAATTTAAATTTCTGCTTGTTCATTGTTGGTATGCTGAAAAGTGATTGATTTTTATATATTAACCTTGAATTCTACTATCTTATATGATGGCTTATTAATTCCAGGAAGAATTTTTTGGTCAATTCTTTCAGATTTTCTACATAGATAATCATGTCATCTTCAAACAAAGACAGTTTGCTCTCTTTCTTCCCAATTATGTATAGCTTTTATTCCCTTCTCTTGTCTATAACATTAGATAGGACTTCCAGTAAGATGTTGAAAGTGCTGGTGAGAGGTCCTTGCCTTGTTCCTTTCCTGACATTAGTGGGAAAACTTTTAAGTTTCTTGCTATTAAGTCATCAAGTAAAGTCACTAATTTTTAATGGTCAAAAGCCACCTATGGAGGGAGGAAGAGAGGTGCCCATGGGCATTGGTGGAGACTCTGGTAGGGCAGTAAATCATCACCTGAACATATAAACACCTGCTCACATTTCTGCAGGTAAATCATCTGCAGCAGAAGTAGCTCTAATAATTTATTTCCATTTCTTCTCATTCATTTCAGGAGAAGTAAAAACTTACAGATGGACTGTCCCAAAAAGATCAGGTCCAGGGCCCTCTGATCCCAATTGTATCCCATGGGTTTACTATTCAACAGCAAACTTTGTGAAGGTAAGGTAGAGAGAGCAACCAAGATGCTTAACGTAACATGGCTGCAAGTTAACTCTTTGAGTCATCACAACTCTGGTGGGTATATGTGAAGGGGGTATGATTTTCAGCAGAGGTCTCAAATTATGTATGGCCCACTGGCCAAATCCAGCCACTCCCCCCATCAACATTGTCTTATGGTGATGACAAAGATAGTGTGGACCACAAAAAGAAAAAAAAAATTTACTCTCTGGTGCTTTCCCATAAAAAAGTTTGCTAACCCTTGATTAAGAGAGTTGATTTCAAGTAAGAAATTTCAATTACCAGATTTAGAACTTACACAGTAACTTAAACAAAAGAGAATATATCAGCAGATAACAAAAAAATTTCACAATATACTTTACTCATGGTTTTGGTTGTGTAAAATCTATTAATTTTAAAGGCATTTCCATGTCCATAAGAACTCAGGGAAAGAAAGTGCATCTCAAACATAGTAACTGAAACTACAAAGCTATTTGAATGATAAATAACTGAGAAATAAAAGTGAAAGATTCAATACTGACTTTGAGTCAGGTGTATGTAAAATGACTTCCGTCTCTAATTATATGTCATAAATCAAAGTCCAAACTAAAATTATATCTTACATAAAATGTAAGTGTTGGCCTTTAGTTTTAAAGAGTGAAGAATTTTCTTAACCTTCCCCTTAGATATTAGATGACTTGAATTTATACCCTAGAGATGTACAAGAATTCAGGAAATAAACATAAAACACTTGAAAAAATAAATTTACAAATTAGAATTAAGGGAAACATATTGTTTGTTTATTCATGAACCCCAACATATTATTGAGTACTTGTAATATGCAAATGATACTACCCAAAACTATGACAGATACAAGTATCCTTGTCTTGAAGAAACTCAGGGGCACTCTACCACTGACTCACATTCCCCAGCCCTGTTTTGTATATTTATTTAGAGACAGGGTCTCATTGAGTTGCTTAGTGCCTCACTTTTGCTGAGGCTGGCTTTGACCTTGCCATCCTCCTGCCTCAGCCTCCAGGGCCTCTGGGATTACAGGCATGAGCCTCCCTGCCTGGCTAACAATCTGTTTTATAGACAACATGATTCACTATGTAGAAAACCCCCTTAAAAGCTCCTAGAACTCAAGTGAGATCTGCAAAGTTGAAAATTGATTTAAAATGAATGATAGTCTCACAGATAAAACCTAAAATTATAAAACTTCTAAAACAAAGAAGAAAAATTTTAAGACCTTGAGTGAGGCAAAAATGTATTATATATTACACTAAAAGCTTGAACCATGAAAAAGAAAAAATAATAGATGGAACTTCAAACATGATTAAGAAATTTTGCTCTTTGATATAATGTTGAGAATTAAAAGATAGACCATTAAGTGAGAACAAATCACATACCTAATAAAGACATTGTTTCCAAAATATTTAAATCCCTCAAATTGTACAGAAAGGAAATAAACAATACAATTTTTT
>JAJEJO010052921.1:0-75046 GCA_020662805.1 Glaucomys volans
AATTATATGATCTTCTCAAATTTGGTACAATAGACAAAAAATATTTTACAGTATCTCCTTCGCATCCCAAGAAAGTCAGGCTGACCATGCTGGTATGAAAGTCTTCTTCCAATTATCAGTTTCTTCTGTATTAAATTATTTTTCCTGTTATGCATAAGTAGTTTCTTTGGTCCTTGACATTAGAACTTGAATTCTAACTGCTGTGAATATGAAATGTGAGACAAATGCCTTTCATCAACCAATTACATTTGAATATATAATGAGTATTTCAAGTATCAGGGATTTTAACAACTAATTAAGTATCTTTCTATTTGAAGAAACTGCTATAATGATTCATTATATTGTTCTTTCCTTTCAACATTTCTAGATGGTCAACCTGACTTAACTAGAGTAAAATGGAATTAAAGGACTTTCCAGATAATGAGAATAGCAATGTGATAACATAGAGTCTGGAATGAGATTAGGATTTAATAGGAATTTACAAGAGACAAGATGAGAAGGTTGGGGACCAGATGGAAGGTTATTTGATGTGAATCTAAAATAATTGTAGAGACTATAGCCAATAGATCTGAATAAGCCACCCGGGGTGTGATCACTATGAGAAACACAAGATGATTCTTCATTATAGATAAAAAGGGTAAGTCATAATTTACCTACTTAAGGCCACACTATTGTATCATCATGGGGTCTTTAATTGTAAAATATTAAAAAGCAACCATCTTTTAAACTCCTGTTCAATTTGTTGACAGTTGTAACAAGAAATTTTATTATCTATAATTGTATTAGAATAAAATGTTAGATTATATAGACTGAATGGAGAAGACCTGCCTAAATATATTAAAATGAGAGATCATAGAGTAAATGGTCAACAGATCACATACATTTTAATGTGTTGTTAAACAAAAATAATCAGAAAAGGAACACTTTTTGTTTAGGTGATGTAGTAATGTATTTCCTATAGTAAGAATTCTTAAGGAAATGTACAGAAAAATATTACCCAATTTAAAAGCAGAATGATGTCACAAACCATCAGTCACAAAGGAAAAAAATAGATATTTCATAGTCCCAGCATACTTTAAAATTGAAAACACAAAGGAGGAGTTACAAAGTCACTCTTATAATTTTTATTAATTTATTTTATTTGATCCATCAAGACTTCAGTTATACGTAAATAGGTTTTTGTAACTCAATAAAGTACAACTACCTAATTAACACATTTTTTTCTTCAAGTGATTTCATTGTAATAAAACTCTAAAGTCAGGAAATACTTCTTTTTCATGGATAAACTTTTAGACACTATCATTTTGAATTTGTATTGATTGCAACATGTAATAAAATATCAAATAAGATTAGGCAAATGAATATCACTAACATAGACCTTCCACCTGGAAACAAACTCCACAGTTTTGAAAAATGTTTTCCCCTTTACTTTTTTTTTTTGAAAATAAAAGTTTTATTAAAGAAAAGTAAAAGCAGGCTTCTCCCGGGTGGAAGAAGGGGACCCAAAGGTGGAATCCATGTGGTGAGTAAATCCTATGCTTTTTATAAGTTTTACTCTCTTGTTCCCTTACCCCCTCATTTCCTTCCTCCCTGTTTGGGTCCACTTTTGCAGGTGAGTTGCAAAAGCAGAGAAGCAGATGGGCAGGGGGAGGGCTGAAGAGATAGCAGGTAATGTCGCATCGGGGTGTTAATTAGCAACTCTTTGCCTATAGTTCTCCATAAGGGCAGGTAAATCTAGTAATCAATGGCCTCTGGAGATCTCTGACATTCCATTCCCAAGGGCAGCCTCCAACTTCCAGATGCAGGTGGTTTTCATACCCTCTATTTTCTCGATTTGACCCAATTTCTTTTATTTCTACACTAACTACCTATCCCATTCTGGCTTCATTCCCCCCTTTTGTTTTAGGAATTCAACTGCTTGCTGTAAGGAAAGTGGATGATGACCTTCCTGGCTGCTTGGAAGCTGGAAGGGGGCGGAGTTGGGGGCAAGTAGTTTGGAATTTCTCCTTTTTTTTTAGAAATCGATAGAGGGGTCCACAGTAAAAGTCTGGTTGAGAAGAAATAGGCTGGAGGGCTATTTGAGAAATGGGCGGTCTATAAGAGAAACAAGAAGTCATGAGTACTGGGGTAAGATTAATGCAATAGTAAATGCCACAGCATAGGAACACACCAATGGTGACAATAGAGGCTAATAGTATTTTCCACTGGGAGGTACCAGAAAACCAGGAACTAAGAATTTGTCCCCATGATAAGTCTGGGGAGGACATGGCCTCTATCTGAGAGTATAAATCTTTAAGGATGTCAGTCACATTGCCAGAGTTGTCAGGGATGTAAACACAGCATTCAGTTTTAATAATGGCACAAGTGCCACCTTGGGCTGCAGTGAGGACATCTAAAGCCATTCGATTTTGTAGGATAGCTTTCCTCATGAGTGTTACTTCTGTTGGGAACAACATAATCATACTTATGATAAATGGCTTAATAGTACTTGAGAATTAGGATGGACCCCTGAGTCACTATGCCAGAACATTGTAATTTTACAAGCCAATGATTGGTTTGGAACTAACTGGCTCTCTAGACCTGAAATTAGCTGGCCAACACCCAATGGGACCAAATGGATATGTGGAATGAACTTATGGCCCTGGCTTCCGCCAGGCTGGATAGGAAGATGTACTATTGGGTACCCCTGGATGCAAGGGAGATGGACCCCAAATATAGAACAGTCAGCAAATCTCCCCAATCTTAGACATAGATGGGGACAGTCTGTTTTCCTTTGGTATGATCATCTAGCTTCAATGTTCTTTATCCCACAAATTGGTTTAGAAGATGTAATGTGGCACGTAGAGACCCTAAATAATTACACTCAAACTGCTCTCCCCTTTACTTTGAATGATAACACACAATTGATATTTTACTCACACTTGAGTAAAATCATTCCTTTATGTATTTATATACTAGGACATATAGACATTAAAAATAAAACAATAGATTTATTTTAAACTATTTTTATGAATGCATTAGATATATATAAAAATATAAAGATAGAACTGTAGAGTATGTAGAAAATGCTAGTATTGTCCAGTATGTTCTAGCCCCTTGGTTCAATAAAAAAAAAAAAAAAAATAAAAATTAGAAACTTCACTGCAACTGCAATAAAAAAATTAAAAAATAGAAAAGGTAAAGTTAATTTTCCTACCTTTGAATGCATGTCAAAGATAATTTGAGGTGCATGGATAATCAAGTATGGGACAATTAATCATGAATGAAATGGTACTCTTGTTGAATGTATCAAAATACATTTGTAATGTTATACTTTTAAAAAATTTATTAGGCTTCTATTTTAATATTCTTTCTAATCATATATTGTCTATCTTCATTTTACTTTTACCATTTCCTTCTAAATAAAGATAATATTTCTATTGAAATACACAATATATACACCAAGTGTATGAAAAAATACGGTTAAAACTTATTTTATGTCCTTTTTGTTTGCTTGATTTTTGGCAAGGCAAGAACATTGGAAAATTATCATCAGAATACAATAATTCATCTCAAATAGGTACTAGTTTTGTTAAGAAGCAGGGAGGAACCTTGAATATTTCTACATTAAATGAATGTTTTGCTATTCACACGAAAAGATGAAGACTGTACAATTCACTTTGATTTTATATATTTCTGTCAGTAATTTTCCAATAGAAAACTCTCTTAAGTGTACTTTATTTTAGAACACTGGATTTTCTACTCTAGGGAGCAATCTATTTTCTTTCAAATTTTCTAAGATGACCAGTTACCTACTCCTCTTGCTGTTTTTAGACTTTAAATTTAGAAAATTCTTTCAGATGATTATTTTATTCTTAATTTTATGAAAATAAGACATTTTAATTGTATTTTATATTAAATTTTATTTCATGCCACTCTAAATTTTCATATAAATGGAAAACCAAATGTCTATGAATTGTATAGTGTGCAGTCTCTGTCTTATCAAAATAAGCCAGATACCTTGTAACTCACATGGTTTTGCTTTCCCAATTTCCTTTATTACCCTCAAAATATACCCATGATATAAAATGTGCTGTTTTTAAGAAAGAATATTTTAGAAAACAAAAATGGAATCCTAATATTTATATTGCCCTTTAATATGGCAGTATACCTGAGCCAGTGTCTATACATTTATAAAAGGCATTAAAACAGAAACACTGTCTCTTTGATAGTCATGTAAGAACAAATGAAATGTGTCACATTCAATTTATTTTTATACTTAGTTATTACTTATACAGTTTACTATATCATTTACACCTATCACAGTCACCTACAAAAAATGGCCAATTGATAAATATTAACTTACATGGGGAGAGAAAATGGTGTACTTAAAATCTGTAGCTCAAATATGCTTTAAAAATCTTTCCAGACCAAATCATTTAACTATAAATCATGAAAATTATAAAGCAACTCTTATCCTCACTTACGAACTAGGGTGGCAAGTCTGATTTACAAAAATTCCAATTGGTGTTATAACTTCTTTTTGAACACAAATGAAATCAAGTTCTACATTTTGGAATAACTAAATTTTCCAAATTATTTACAAATAAAATTACTCTTGGTGATTTTTTAATTTGAAACATGCACATTTCAACAAACACAGAAGAAATTTGTTTTTTTTTCTATTTCGATCAAATTGCTGTTTCTCTCAGAAACAATAGTTCTATTTTATTTTTCCTTTCAACAATTTTACCAAGTTATTTCAAAAAGCCCAGGTGACCCTATGTCATCAAGTAATCAAGAGTCCAAAGTTACTTTGTCACAAAAACATCATGTGCCACACCTGTAGAAAGTACTGAAACAGTTCCAAAAATTAGATGTATATAGCTGGCCTCATAAAAACAGTTGCAGCTCCTTTTATAAACAAAATTTCCTTGGAACATCAGTATAAATGGTTCATCTTCCTTTGCAATGATGTTGCTCTTTCTCCCTTTTTTGCTCTCTCCTGTCTCAGGTAGGTACCACATTGCCCCTTTGTGTTTGGTAATAGGAAAGCATCCTGAATGTTAAGTGTTGGCATTTTGAAGCTTCTTGAGATCAGTGATTCCCATTAAAAGTTCAGGTCATTGTTAAGTAAGTTGTAGGAATGAAATTGAGAATTTTTTAAACAAATAGTATATTTTTCGCTTTTTATTTATTTTTATTTTTTTAAAGAAAAAGGACATGACAATTTGGGATAAATGTAAGATAACTATAAGAGTGAATATATGAGAAAGTGAGAGTGGATGGATTTCAGCAAATATTCTGGAGAATGAATGTTTCTAGAAAAGCAAAACTGTGAAGAGAGTAAAAATTTAGTGGTTACCAGAGCTTTAGGATGAAGACAGGAGGTTAAAATAGGCGAGAAAAGAAGATATTTAAGGCTATTCTCTGTGAGTGTAACATTGGATGCGTGCTATTATGCATTAGCCAGAGCTCATAGAAGGTCCAACATAGTGAAAACTCATGCAAACTATAAAATATAATCAATAATAATGTATCAGTATTAGTTCACTAGTTGTAGCAAACATATCAGATATTACTAAATGTTAATAATAGGAAAAGATTAAAAGCATGATTGGTTATGTGGAAACTCTACTTTCTATTCAACTATTAAAAGTTATAAAATGTTATTAATTTAAAAATATCACATGAAACTATATCATCACACTTAATGAGATGTTGTGTTTAAACTCAGTGGAATAAGAAAGAGTGGAATGAATCTGACATAACTTTCCTATGTATATATATAAATACACCACATTGAATTTCAACATTGTGTACATCCACTAGGCTGGAATCCTAATTAGAATAAGATATATCCCATGCTTGTATATATATGTCAAAGTAGATTCTACTATCATATATAACTAAAGGAACAATAGAAATTTAAAAAATCAATGGTTTAATAAAATAAATTACTGAATTTAATTTTAACAATCTTTTATGTATGGCAGCATAGACTATCACCAATTGCAAGAATATGAAAGATATTTGGGAAATAATATTGAGCAAGTACATTGAGTATATTTTAGCACATGTAAAATTATAACATGAAGAAGGCTAAGTAAGCAAAACATTGAAATGGGAGAACTTATGTTTGCTTAAACACATCAAACTTTGTAAACAGAATTTTGGCTTTGTGGGGATATTCGGTTTATTATTTAGTTTTCCAAGATTTTAGTATAATTTAGTCGTTGCTCAAAATGATCTTATCTGATGAAAAGCAAATTACATTATGATATTGAGGAACTTAATGGTTTTGCACTTACTCTCTTTGTACTACCAGTTGATGCTTCACATACTCCAATCAGAATCCAAAACTCAGTATTGACTTTTTTGTCAATAGGTTCATTGCATCATATTCAGAGATTTTTTGGAGTGCTTTTCTGTAGCAAGTTTCAAAATATTTGTTGCAGAATAGATTTTTATGCTTTAAATTGAAAAATTTGGCTTGGGTGTTGTTGAAACTGAAAAAAGATATATCATGTTTTATAAACCTTATTATTATTGACATTTATGGACAAAGAACATTAAATTTTCAAGTCCTGGGTTGATCATTATTTTCACCAATAAGCATGAGAAGGTACTGAAGAATATTGACATCATGGTAATTACCATCGCTTAAAAATAAAAAGAAAAGATGGATGGAAAGATGTTAGTGAAATAATTTACTTTATGAGAGAGAAATGAGAAATTCAGTGTATTTCACAAAATATACTTTTATTCTATAATAAATATATAGTTCAGTTTAATTTAGTAGAATATAGCTTTTCACATAAATACATAAACTTCTAAGTTTTATTTTATCTATGGAATATGTTTGTGTAAGAAAATGGAATGACATTCTATACAGTAATTTAACTCCGTTCAGCATAATATGAAATATATAGATTGTTTCCTTAGATAACATCTCATATTCTATCTAATGTCTTTTCATTCTTATGAATGATATAAGTAAATTTAACTTTGTCAGCTCTAAATTCAAATTTAACACAAATTCTGGTGCTTTGAATATGAGTGATATTTACCATTTACTTGTAAGGCATTGTAATTTTCCATGAGTTCTGAATTTGATTCCAATTACAACTGATACATTTTCAGAGGAAAGGTCATGATGACTCTTCAGGTCATCAACTCCAGTGACTATTTTTGTAATAAGGGGAATTTGGCAAACACACAAATGAATCTCCTATGTTTTAATTCTAAGTTCCACTTGCTCTGTTTGTGGCACTTGGGTTTAGGTCAGAGTACTCCTCTGCTCCATGACCTATTACCATTTAATTTGTAGTACTGGCAAACAATATCCTATTTATAACACAAAGTTCTTTACTCCCTAGGGAGTACTGACTCAGTTAAATTAACCACTGCTAAAGCAATTACCATTTTAAAGATCCAGACCCTTTTGAAAAATTCCAATTATATTTGGAATAGAGCCCAACAGGTTTTTAAACAATTATGTAGAACATTGCCATTTATCCTCAGTCAACAAAAAATTAATCGACTAATAAATTAGATGATTATTCATTTATAATATGTGATAATAATTCATTTTGCTTTTAGGAAAGCATGACTTCTTAATGAATGTGACATAATTCCAGATCTGGGAATGCCTTTCTCTTATCTGGGTCGACTCACTTACTACCATTTATGTCTCTTTTCTCAGGATTCTAGTGTTTGCTTTTCCACCCTTATGCCCTTGCTTGTTCTTAATAACTCCCTCTGTGAGTTATTCATAGCAAAGTTTAATCCCCTTAGTTTGTCCTTTCACATATAATTTCCACACTCTTTCTTGCCTACTGTCTTTTTCTTTAAGCTTACTTAACATTTTGATTGATGCAATGATTGTTTTGGGGTATAATCCAGAGCTGTGTAATATATTACTGTACTTATTTCATATTTCCTTTCCTTTGATGTACTTTGATTTCACTAGTACTCAGTGAAAACACCATACCTAAGTATTCTTTGATGATGTTAAACAGCTTCCCACTGCTGGAATAAAATACCTGAGAAAAACAATGTAGGGGGAAAGTTAATTTTGTTTCTGCCTCTGACATGCGAACAGAAAGGAAGGGTGTGGCTAGGCAGAACTGCTCACTTCCTGACAGCCATGAAGCAGAGACAGAGGGAGGAAGATGCTGGGGCACAATACACCTCCCCAGGGCAGGCCTCCAGTGACCCTCTTCCTCCACCTAGGCCTCTCCTCCTACAGTTTCCACCATCTCCCCAAAATGCCATGAAATTATTCATCCATGAATTAATCAATTGATGAGGTCAGAATCTTTATGATCCATCACTTCCCAAAAGACCCACTTCTGAACATAGCTTTTTTGGGAATAAAGCCTTGAAAATATGAGCCTTTGGCATACATTCCAGATCCAAATCATAGTAATGACTTTATTTGTGTTTGCTGTAATATTCTTCCACATTCCAGTGGAAGGGGCAATGATGGAAAAATTACAATACCTACTACAGAAAGTAAAGAAAATGTCAACTTTTGAGGTTAATATTCAGTGTATATTTATATGCCAAGAAATCTATATAAAATCTAGGCTTATCTGTAGAGAAAAGAGATTCGAAACTTTGTTTCCTCCTATAACAGAAATTCACTAAACCAGATGATGCATCCATACTACAAGTCGAAGGTAGGAAGAGAGGAAGAGAGAGGGCCTGATAAAGGAGAATCAATAAAACCAGTAGTGCTACTTGTTGTCATAGTACTGGAGAAATAAGAGATTTGAAAAAAGTGAAGATATTATATTTCAGAGCTTATGCTTTCTCTACTTAAGTCCCTAACAAACAATTGTCTTCCAACAGGATACTTTGCAGAGCAATATATTTGCAGAAATGTTCGTGGTAGAGAAATAGTTCACTTTGGACCCAAGAATTCACCTGTACTCTGGAATAGCATGATGGGATTCAGAAAATAAAGGGGTCCAGAAATTGAGGGACTCTAAGTGGCAGTAAGTCTTCTCCATACTCAAGTACAGGAGTTAAAAAATAAAGTCATCCTTCTTGCAGACTCACATGCCACAGAAATCTATCAAAAGTGTTGTTGTAGTTTTCTATGCAAAGTAATATTACAACAATCTATATAATATTTATATAATTGCTCTAGGCTCTGCTTTTTTTGTTTGTTTATTTTTCTTATCCATTTTCTAAACTAAAAGTTTGAGTTTCCCTTTCTTGGAGCATCTTATTTTTTATTTGTTTCAGGGTGTATATGCTTGCCTATGTTTATACACAATATTACACATTTTGATTACATATATCAGAATTGAATTATTATATAAAACTTTAGAAAATAATTTTTCCAGAAGGTAATTAAATTTAGATCTGTTTGCTAAAAAGAATACTCATAGCCCATTTCACATATCATAATATGTTTTGGGCTTGTAGAAATCATGTATATTATGATTAACAAGAATAAGTAGCAAATGCACATTAGGATTTTGTTGGATGTGATCATAATATTTTCAAACTGCATAATGGAAAATGAACTCTGCTTTTAGAAAACCACACTAAATATGTCTCGGATTAAAGGTTTACCTCTAATAAAAGATTACCTGTAGTACATCACATGGTCAGAGAGAACATAACTGTGAAGAAGCTTTTCAGTTTGATGCCATCCCATTTATTGATTATTGATTTTACTTCCTATATTTTAAGAGTGTTGTTTAGAAAGTCAGTTCCTGAGTCAATATGTTGGAGTGTTGAGCCTACATTTTCTTCTAGTATGCACAAGGTTTCTGGTCTAATTTCTTGGTTTTTGATTCACTTTATGTTAAATTTTGTGCAGTGCGAGAGCTGTGGGATAATTTTTGTCTACTACATATGGATTTCCAGTTTTCTCAGAATTATTTGTTGAAGAAGTTACTTTTTCTCCAATGCATATTTTTGGCACCTTTATCAAATCTGAGGTAATTATATTTTGGGGGGTTTGTCTCTGTATCCTCTATTCTGTTCCATTGGTCTTCTGGCCTCTTTTGGTGCCAATACCATGCTCTCTTTTTTACTATAGCTCTCTGTAAAATTTAAGGCCTGGGATTGTGATGACTCCTGCATTGCTCTTAAAAGGAAATAATCAAGAATTTGAAGAGAGAGCCTACAGAATGGGAAAAAAATCTTTTCCACCTACACCTCAGCTACGGCATTAATTTCAAAGATATATATATATATATATCATATATATGAACACACATATATATGTATGATATATATATGAACACACACATATATATGTATGATATATATATATATATATCAAGAACTCAAAATACTTAGCACTAAATAAACAAATCACCCAATCAATAAATTGGAAAAGGAACTGAACAGACACTGCTCAAATGGAGAAATATAAGAGGTCAACTAATATATGAAAAAATGGTCCACATCTCTAGCAATTAGAGAAATGCAAACCAAAACTATGCAGGAGATACTATCTCACTGCAGTCAGAATGGCAATGATCAAGAATACAGGTAACAACAAATATCTGTGAGGATGCTGGGCAAAAGGCATGCTCTTGCATTGCTAGTGGGACTTCACATTGTTGTAACAATCTGGAAAGCAGTATGGAGATTACTGATAAAACTAGAAATGAAACCACCATTTGACCCAACTAGCCCACGCCATGGTTTGTATCAAAAAGATTTAAAATCAGAGTAACGCAGCCACATCAGTGTTTATAGAAGCTCAATACACAATAGCAAAGCTATGGAACCAAGCTAGGTGCCCTTCAACAGATGAATGGATAAGTAAATTGTGGTATATGTACACAATGGAGTATTAACCATAAAGAAAAATAACTTTATGATATTAGCCAGTAAATGTGTGGACTTTGAGATTACCATGCTAAGTGAAATAAACCAATCCCCAAAATCAAAAGGTCAAATGTTTTTGCTGATATGTGGAAGCTAAACCACAATAAGAGGGGAGAGAAGAATAGATTTTTAGTAGTTTTGGACAAAGGGGAATGAAGGAAAGGGTTGGGGGATAGAGAAAGGAAAGACAGTGGAATGAATCCAAAATAATTTTCTTATATACTTATATAAATACACCCTAGTGAATATGACTATCATGTGCATCCATAAGAATGGGGTCCCAAGTAGAATAGAATATATTCCATGCTTGTACAATTATATAAAAATGAATTCTATTGGCTAAAAAGAATCAATAAAAGAAGAGAACAAAAGAGGAAAAGAGATCTGGAGCAAATAAACATGCTGGGGAGAAAGAGCTTTGTTTTGCAGCAAAACAGCCAACGTAATTAGCCTCCAAGATCCCAATGATGTACAGGAGTGGATCCTTAATATCCTAATCAATTCTTAAAAGTCTCAACTCCCAATAAAATCACTATGATGATGTCTTAATATGAATTTTGGGGAGAGTATATATTCAATATAGCATTCACTTATTAAATGTAATAATTGTTTTTGAAGCTATGTGTTGGACCCAGGTCCTTGTGCATGCTAAATGTATGCTTTACCACTGAGTTACATTATGACCTATGGATAGAATAATTTATTAGGACATAGTTTTTAATTTTTCGATGGTAAAGTTCATGGAAAAAGTAAGTTAAGTATTTGATTATACTATATCATTTTACCTATTTTTGAAACAAATGCAATATTTTTGCTGACCTCCTTAGAAATAATGGATTTAAATATAAACAATGTATTGAAATCCTCTATCATCTTACCTTTATTGAAGAACAAAATATTTATCTTTCTCTAGGGAGTTTATTTTTCAAGTTGTCATACATCTACATTGTGACTGATATTTCCTTGTTGTATAATGTATTAAGATACAACAGACTCATCCTGAATATTTTCTGATGACAACACAGAGGTAGGCATTTCCCCAAACCCCCATTTTATTTTGGAAATTTCTATCTCTACATCATATTTCTACATTTGCCAGAGTATATTCATAGTGAATACCAGATAGATAGATAGATAGATAGATAGATAGATAGATGATAGATAGATAGATAATAGATGAGGTAAAGCAGAATATGGACAAATTATTTTATTTTGTTTCTAATTCAAGATTTTTACTTAATTATCTATATTTCATCTGTAATGTTTACCATATATCTTGTACATTCCATCAACTGTTGCATATTATATGTGAAATTCTGATACAGTATATCTATTTCTTTTTTCCACATTAAGAATTCTAGTCTTCAGAAAGAATGCATAGGGAATAAAGTACCACATCACTACTGAATCTTTTCATAAAACATTACACATATAGTTTCTGGTTAATAATATTTATGCAAACACCACCATTTATCACTGCCAAAAATAAATCACGATATCAATGTGTTGAAATACATGGCATGTGTGATGCACTGTTAAGCTCATGAGTTACCTCAAATCTCAAACCTGAGGTCTTAAAATAAGATCAGAAATAATTACTGTAAGCATTCTTGCTATCTGTTGAATACATATATTCTGTTACTTTCTATAGAAAAAATCATCCGAAATTTCCAATTTTCTAATAAAAGAAAATAAAAACCGATTTTTAATATATAACAAAATTGAACTGCAAATGCATTAAAGTGACATCAATATTAGTGTAAAATATAAATAGTTGTTAAATATATAAAAATATGTATACTCTTATACCAATTTAATAAGATAATTTTAGAGACTTTCAAAAATGTGTAGAATTCACATTTATACCAGTAAATGCATAGCAATTAATTATTTGAACTAGAAAATGTAACTTTAGAACGGAAATAAATATTAACTGACCACCATTGCAGTGTAGTACCCTACACCAAAAGACAAGAGGATGGGCTTAAAATATTAAAAAAAAAAAAAAAAAAAAAAAACACGTAAAAAGTAAAGAATAGCAATATGATCTTTCAACAGATTCGTCTGTACATTTTTAAAAAATTGAAGATCATTAAACTTTTAAATTTATGTTTATTATTCAAGCAAATGACTATGTTAGTCTTTTATTTTGCCAGCTCCTTGACATGCTTCTTCTTGTTGACTTAACAAAAGCAAATTACTTGTGTCTAGAGATTTTGGAGTTCTGTACTCATCTTGGGCATCCAGTCCTCACTTCTCACTTTTCAGTAGTAATAAAGTATAAATATAAAATAAAATTTAAAGTATAGGATCCTTTTCATTTAGGTGGGTAGTGATATTGTAGAGGGAATGGTCCAAGTCTTGATACTAGGAAGAGTGTAGAGAAGGAAAACAACCCTATCTCATGTGTAGGAGCTGATGCTAGATATGCTTCATCCCTGAAATGACTGTTTTTTAGTCAGCTTGTTTGCCACTGTGACTAAAAAATCTGACCAGAATAATTATAGAGGAAATAAAATTTAAGGGCTCACAACTTCAAAGGTCTTGAGCCATGGATAGCAGTCTCCATTCCTTGGGCTCAAGGTGAGGCAGAAAATCATGACAGAAGAGTGTGGCACAGGGGAGCAGCTCACAGGATAATCATGAAGGAGAGATAATGAGTCTCCACTCTGCAGATACCAAATGTGTATACCCTATAGCCACTTGCCTGATGAACCACTTCCTGCAGCCACATCCCACCTACCTCCAGTTACCACCCAGTTTATCTCATCAGGGATTGATTCATTGATTAGGTTAAGGCATAATAATTTCTCCTCCAAACCTTCTTGCATGGTCTCACATGGGAGCTTTTGCCGGAGACCACATCTAAACCATAACACTGGCATGACCAGTTATGGAGTGCATGACCTCCACTGACAGTGGAGATAGTGAGATACTTTAGCCACAGTGATATTAAAATATACATACAGAATGCTGAGCATGTGTGGTAACCCCTGATCTTCTCAGCTTGACTCTCACAGCACGGCAACTCAATCTGTGAGTGAACTGGGGCAAGGGCTATTGAGTTCAAGTATTTTCTTCAGAAGGGCTCCATAGATGAATGGAAATCTTCCCTTCTCAATCATGCTTGCCTGAAGTTTAGTCTCTGAAATATGTAGCTGAGAATGATAAGAAGTATTAGTTACTTACCCCTCATAGGGAGGTATCATTCATCTTAGCTTAGAGCTGGAGAGAGATAGGATCATGTTATGTTAGCCATGAACACTGGTAATCATGAGCTTTTCTTATAAATTGAGAGGTATTGGACAAGAGAGAGAAAGTTATTCTAAAATATTACAGACTTTGCTACATCTTATATAGATTTCAGAGATCTCCTTCAGTAAATATTTTTGCAGTTGGAGTTTGCCTTTAGGACAATTCCTGGATACTTTAAAAAATATGTGCAATTATTTGTGATAATTTCACTGGGGAATGGGTCTGCACAGCCCTTCAGCCAACATTCCAGAAGTGCATGACTTCCTTAGTGATGATTCATACTTGAAATTTAGGAACCCTTTCTATTCATGATTGAAATTCATTATTACCTAAGCTATCATTATGGGAAATTACATACAGCCCTCTAGATTTTTAAAGCCACTCCAGCAAGTGTTAACTCTTGCAAATATTTCTCTATGAGAAATATAATGTCCACATGGAATGCAATAATTATATAGGACTACTTTTCAAACTTGCAAACTGAAACCATATTTTGAATAAAATCTTACTTTGATAATATTTATCAAACTCAGCACCAGGATAAAGTGTACAAAATTTGTTTTAAACACAGATGATAAAACATTGTACTTAAAAACTTTTTAATCCTTATTTTGTCATAAAATTTGTTCCTACTTAGTATTTAAAAACAATGTGAATAATATGAAAGGGAAAAAAGAAATTCCCCATGCTTGATGGCTTATTTTGGCTTATTTAAGACACCACATTTATGTATATTTATAAAGCACTAATTTAAAAAATACTATAGATAAAAAGAAGTAAACTAGCAGAGTAGAGGAAGGAAAATGGGGGAGGGAACCAGGAAAAAGAAAGGGCTTGGAACAGAAGTGGAGTAAATTATATATGTATGACTATGTGAAAATGAATCCAAATATTAGGCATAACTATAGCATAATAATAAAAATATAAGATATCATCTCTTTCTCTTTTGGAAAAAAAGGAACAGAATAAAACTTCAGCATTAAATAATGAAAACATCACCTTTCTTGGTATTGAATTCTCTGAAAAGTTTTGACATAAAATGTACGCAAAAAATCATAGATATTAAAATTTCAGTTACTTCTAAAAGATTGGCACAGAAGGAGACTAGAAACCTTCTAATTTTTCTGTCATGAATTTTCCCAGCTTTCTAAAATAAAAATGGATGGTATCATTAAAATGGATACTTATACCACAGCAGTTGTGTTATGAAAACATTTCAATGAGATTTTTAAACAAAATGGTTCTTAAATTAGTGTTTATGTTAATGAACAAAAGAATAAAAGAATAAATGTTATTTCAATATGCAAGAATTAATTAAAATAAGTTATATAAATACTCATTCCAATGGTAATTAATATTGCAATTAATAGCTTGTGTTACATGTTCAAACACTAATGTCCATATCATTCATTGCTTCCCCTCCTCACATTAGAAATACAATTCTACTGACAAATTATCTAAAGAAAATACCTTTTCCAAAGGAGAAAAAATATAGGATTTTTTCCCATTCTAGTTTGCTTCTAGTTTGTTTTTTATCTTTGTTTCTTTGGGAAATTTATCATGTTGTTGAGGGCAGCAGAAGTTTGTTGTCTTCACTGTATAAGTGTTATTTTGTTTCTGAACAGTATAATACAATATATATATTTATCCATTTCTACTGTTAGTGAGTATTGTGGTTTGGAAATGAGGTGCCCTCAAAAGCTTCTGTTAGTGCAGGAACATTCAAAGGTAAAATAATTGGATTGTGAGAGCTGTAACCTATCAGTCCATCCTAGCTTGAATGGGTGGTAATCATAGGTAGGTGGGACTTGGCTGGAGTAGGTGGATCACTGGGAGAGTACCCTGGAAGAACTGTTCTCCTAGGTCCTTCCCCTTCCTCCCACTCTGCTTCCTTGCCACCAAGAGCTGAGCATCTTTCTCTTGTTGGGCCCTTCCCCCAAGATATCCTGCCTAATCTTGGACCCAGAACAATGGAGTCAGCCATCTATGGATGAAATAGGAGCACCAAATAAACTTTCCCTCCTCTAAGTTGTTCTTTTTTAAAAATTTTTTTGTTTGTTCTAATTTGTTGTACATGACGGTCAAATGCATTTATACATTTTGATAGATCATACATAAGTGGGGTGTAATCTCTCACTTTTCTGGTTATAAGTATTATAAGATCACATCATTTATGCAGCTAAATTGTTCTTGTCAGGTATTTTGGTCATGACAATGGTAAACCTAACTAAAACAGTGAGATATTTCTTGTTTTCAGTTACTGTGAATGTAGTGATGGTATAAACATTCTTGGGTATGTTTTTGTTGAACATATGTCATATATCTTTTGTGTAAAAATCAAGTAGAAAGTTCTTGTGAAAGGTACAGATATAGGCAGTTTTAATAGATACAAAGTGTTTCACTTGTAAATATGTTATTGTGTATTTACATAATGGCAATGAGTTCTAGATGTGTCATTGTCCCTTTTCAGATCAACGCTTGGTATTATTCATCCTTTAAAATCATATATAGTTGTGTATGTGTGCATAATGCTAAAACTATAATTGTTCTTATAGTCAACACAATAATTATTATAATATATATTATATATATATATACACACACACTAAATTTTTACTATTCTTACAGATATTTATTTGTTTTTTTATAAATGTTTAATTTATATTTTCTTTATGACTAACATATTTGAGTACATTTTCCTATGTTTAAAATAATTTAAGTAGCATCTAGGAAATTGACTTTTAAAAGAATTTGTCAATCACTGTTGAATTTTTTGTCATTAACTAACTGATATATATTGTACTTGACTGATAGATTTACATACCAAGGTTTTAAGATATATGTATTGGAAATTGTTTTATACACTTTGTTAGTTGTCATTATTCTATGTTGTCTTTTCATGAACAGATATTCTTAGTTTAACTGACTTATTACTTATCAATTTTCCCTTGTATTTAGCACTTGTTAAGTTTAATTTTAAAATATTTGCGTATGTCAATAATGTAAACGTATCTTTTCATTTATTATTCCAAAACCTCCATTGGTTTGTATTTCATATTTTATAGAGAAATCTATCTGAAACTGATTTTGTTTCTGCTTCGAGTTAGGTTTAAGATTATTTATGTTTCTACCCAATGCAATTTATTGAAAAGATTATCTTTACCTACTGCATGGGAGTATCACAAACATCATCTCTTTGGTAATGATTAATGTATAAACCACTTACAGATTCTTTCCTAAAGGTCTCTGTAGTCATCGTTTTGAAAAATCACATCATATTAATTAGTGAACCTTTAATACAGGAGTCCTGTAAAGTGTCCTCACAGATTGTCCTGAGTCTCTGCTCTTGGCATCTTCATAACTACTGTTTCAGTTTACAAGTTTCAGTATCCAACTTTCTGGATATAAGTAAGATTGCAGTGAATATGTAAGGAGCTCAAATACAATAAAAATGCATAGGTGAGGGCTAAAAGAATTCTAAATAAGAAAAGAATTTTGGAAACACTCCCAAAGATGCTTGTTATGTCAGTTTACCTTTATATACAGCATAGGCTTAGGCATAGCTAACAAGAACTGAAAGATCATGAAATAGAGAAGAGTAGCAAAGATTGTGAATAATGGATTTGTGTCACCAATAAAAATGGCCTGGGTCCATTAGATTAATGTAAAGAAAGCTTTATTTAAAAAATGGTTTATAGATATAGCAATAAAAGAATTAGAATAGTCAGGCAGGGCTCATTGGAGGGCCCTGATTTCTGGAGATGTCTGTAGTGCAATGACTAATACAGCGAATAAGCAAATGTATTTTGTGTGATATGGATCATATTAAACTCCCAACATAAAAACATCTCAATTTTTTCAAATGTTTTGAAAAGCATATTTTAAATAGGAGATTCTATGCACCTACTCTTCATTCTTTTTGATGTTAAGTAATCTGTCATTTCCTCAAGGAAGGCTTTATGTTCCCAATATACTGGGAACATAAACTATTGTGATTCTCTGCATTGCAATTACCACCTAAGTAGTCCGTATATCTTACTATACCACAGTTTTTTTCTACAGGAAATGATGTTTGTTTTATAAATTCTTTTAGTCCTACTGCTTAAAATACTGCTAGGCACATGCCAATAGCAATAACATTTAAGAGCTATTATTTATCGCATACTTAAATCTTCAAATTATAATTTTATTTGTTCACACTATCTAAAAATACTATTAATATGATATTCAAGACTTGTCATTTGCATACTCTAAAAAATTAGTAACAATGTGCATAAATTTTATATAGCTATTACTGTTTTTTTTGCAATTTTATTACATTTTGTTATTTGATTTATATATTAGTAAATATGTTTTAATGGAAATATAAATTCATTTGAAAATACTCAGGTTGAATATGCTGCTTTATCAAATTGTTCTGTATCAAATATAAAATTTACCATCAGTGTTTTCATACATTGTTTATACATAACTTCTTTATATCAGTCTTGCTTCAAAATTTTAGCAAACTCTACAACAATGTGACAAAGTTTTGCAAACTGTTATTTGGGGGTGTTTGCCGAGGCAGCCCACATAAACAAACAAACAAAATATCAAACTACCTTGGGCACAATTAAACTATATGATAATGATGGTAGCGAAGATGTGTATCTTCTTTACCTTCTTTACATTTGAGGGAAATATTCAAACTTCAGATGTATATTCCTTCAGGCATTAAATAGCTACTCTCTAAAAGGCCTTGTTCCTTTTATATTTTTCAGAGTGATATTTCTAAACAAATAATGCTGAAAAATATTTCTCCTCTACTCATTTTACAAGAGTGATCAACATTTTACCTGAACGAGCTTTCTTTCCAGGTCTTTTCTCTGCTTTCTTTGATGCATAACACATGACCGAAAATTCAAAGAGATTGCTTTCTTACGTGCTGAATATTTTAATTTAAGTAAGTACAGAGTGGTAAAAAGCAATAACGATTAGAGAGAAAATATACAGTGTAGCCTTGGGTATGTAATATATGAGTATCTTGTTATTTAATAAAAATCTCAATTTAGTAAGATTCATTTTCTCTTATTCATATGTCTTTAATTCCAAAAAATATTTGTGGGAGTCTTTTCATGAGAGGGAATTAATAGGCACAGGAAAGAGAAAGGAACATTAATTTCTCTGGTCTTGCTGCCTAGAAAGTCAAACAATAAACACAGTGAAGAATTTTTGGTCTAATGTGCAAAAATAGAAATACAATTTTGCATTTCATATTATCATTTAAATACAAACAAAGCTTATGATACAAACAAACATTATTTAAATTTATTATTTGGAAATCCCATTTTAACTATTCTTTCTCCCCATTCTTAACATTTGAGTATCAATTAAGTCACTTGTGCCTTGTTAATATTTCCTCTTTCAAATGACACTTGCATTATGATCTCTCAAGAGCTTTATTTCAACAACTTCGTACATTCCTTTCATTTGCTTCTTTCTTTCTATCTCAAATTTCTACTCAACATCACATTATAATTACTCTTGTAGAATACTGGTCTGCAAAAGAATTTGTATTATGATGAACATATTTGATATCTGCCCTGTATAATATCTGCTAATCAGCCACATATAAGCGTGAATCAGCCGAAGACATAATTTCAGATTTTATCTAATATTAACCAATTTAAGAGTAAATAGACAAATGTGCCTGGAGGCTAACATATAGTGCCTTATGATATAACTCCAACCCTAAAATACGAATGTTTCATCCATTCTCACCAAGTTATCTGCTACCCTCAGTGAAGTTGAACTCTTCACCACAAATAAAATCAGTATCAGTGTTGACCTGTGCTGAGGAATTTGCACAATTCCTCTCTATTTGTGAAATTTTGTACCTAATTATCTTGTCAAAAAACATACCCAACGTATAATGTTGTGACAAGAATAGGAAGTGAGCAATAGAAATTACAGTTCAAAAAGTAAAGAAAATAAGGCAAAAACCAGTTACTGGTTCATGGCATATTTGTTTATTTGTTTATTTTGTTTGTTTTATTTGTTCTTTGTCATTAAACCTGAGAGTAGAATCTATTTTTATATATTTATACAAATATGGAATATATCTTATTCTAATTTTAAGTAGTGTTAAGATACCTCTACCTAGAGTAAATTGATTGCTCTTAAATCAACTGAAAGAAATCATCTATGTCTCTCAGCAATGTCCTGTGTTCTCTTAGTTCCATCTGTTGATTGAACCTTCCTTTTTATCTGAAATTTAGCACAGGTTTGTTTTAATTTTATTAGCCAGGTTTCTGGTATAAGAATTTGTGGAAATCTATTCCTTTTTAGTTCAGTTCATTTTTTGCTGAAATGATTTTTAAAGAAAATGTGTGAGCTTTCAATGGATTTCATTCTATCTTTTATTCCATTAGCAAAAAAAAAAAAAAAAAAGAAAAGAAAAGAAAAAATCAGTCTCAGCTCTTTCAGAGATAATTCTTTCAGTACTATGACCTTCTGCAGAGATAGCTGAGAGACTATACCCTTAAATTTCTTAGAGACTGGTTTGAATGAGAAGATCTGACTTACTCATGATCTGTCGAGTGTCCATTTGTCTGACCTTTGATATTTCTGAGGTTTTAGCAAAAGATTACAGTCGTACACTCTTACCTTTAGTCTTTTCTCTAACTTTCTGACAATGATGAATCTTTCAATTCTAACGTAGTTTATTTCCAGGAGAAACTGTTAATTTTCAAAATAATCCAGTTCTGTTTTATTGTTTGTTTGTTTGATGCTATTTACTAGATTTATTTTCATTTCTTGCATTTTGTCATAAATAGCAACAAAAAAACAAAGCCTCATCTTCTAAGCTTTATTTGAAAGTCTCATTAGCTATATTACCAAATTCATTGTAAGTTCGTTCCACATAGGCACAGGGAAAATTTTTCTAAATGTTCTTCCACTACATTATATGTGACCTCTTCCTCCAATCTCTAATAGTATATTCCTTGTTTCTTCAATGGCAGCACCTTAACATTCAGATTTGTCCTTGCAGTTTGTTAATGAAGAATTAGACTTTTTATAATGCTTTTCTAATTGATCTATTGCCTGGTTGCAAACCCACTTTCAGATTTGGGATGTCTATTAGCACTTAGCTCACTCTCGTGCACCATCCTCTGTGTTTGTTTTATATTGGTTGAAAGCAAGTCCCTCGTGTTACTATTCTCCAGAGAGGAGATTTTACAAGTTTGACTCATTTGAGGTCATTCAGGGTGTGTCTCCCACAGTTCTGTCCACACTGCATCAATGTCAATTATAGGTATGCTAGTGGGAAAGCATTTAAGAAATAGATAACATCAAGAAATTATATTGAAAATTGCCATTTCAAGATGTCTGGTATTTTCATGCATTGTTATGAAGGATATAAATAAGAAATTATAGTAATCAGTTCACTGGAGCAGTTGATACACAAGCTAAAGATCATATAAACTTTGATGTGTTTTGAAATGTGTGATGGTAAAATGCAAATTGGCTTTTAATTTATGATAGGAGTTTCATACTCATAGAAAATAAAATATCCTTAGTGTATTTTGTCAACCTCAGCAAATACGGATTTTTGTTTTCTCTATGGCAAAGTAAATAACGTGTGTAAATATGACATGTTGTGAAATGTTCTATGAGGATAAGATATTAAGAATTAAATTCAGTTATTTAAACATCCACATAGCACCTATTATAAATTAATTACTGCTCTAGGGAAAATAGGTGATTAAGTTATGGTCTTTTAAGAAACAGTGGTCAAATCAAGGAGATGAGAAAAAATAAAATAGAAGTTAAGAAGTTATAAAACCAATAAAGTATATAGTGACCATAGATGAACATATCAAAAGCAAATAGATTCTTCTCTGTTTTGAAAGAATGATTTTGGTGGAGGTAGACATCTGCCTTGTTCTATTAAGACCCCTAGGAACTGACTGAACTCTAGTGAAGCAGCTTCTCTACTGAATAAGTTTCCATAAAATCACTGTTTGTGAATTCTGGAAGAGTATTTGACAAAAGATTAAAAATCTGGATCTTGGATGGACAGGAAGAGAAAGTGGGTGCTGGATTATATAATTGTTAAATCTGGATTATCTCACAGCTAGCTAATTAATGCAAACTAATCCTTCTAAAATCAATTGTCTCTTGTTTTTAAAATAAAATCAATGCCAAGAGAACCCATGTTGTTGGTCTTTGTATTAGTTTTCTAATAACCCAATAAAATTTTGTATAGCAGAAAAGAAATTCAGGCTACACTTGATCTTGGGGTAGATAGGATTCAAGGAAAGTTGGAGAGGATCTCAGATGGCTGGAAAGAGAAAATGGGTCCTGAAAACAGAAGTCTACATGTATCCAAGTCCAAAAATATATTTCATATTGTGAATATAAAAGCAAACATTTTCTTAGTATTGTGAAAATGCCAGAAAATTCAGTGTTTTTTTTATATGCTTTCTTATTTAAAACTCATATTTTAAAATAAATAGTGTTATTATCCTTATTTTTTTCAGTGTTGAGCCTTGAACCCAGGGCCTCACATACAGCTAGGCAAGCACTCTGCTTTTGAACTACATCCCTCTTTTTATGTATTAATCAGAGATTAAATAATTCCTTAACATTGTGTATCAGATAAAAGATGGAGTAGGAGTTTAATTCATGCAAATCAATTCCTCCAAGCTACTTAGAATTCATCATAAGGTATATTTTTCATATGTGGAGCAAGATCTCAACTTGCATCAACATATGCTTGAGTCTCTGTGGTGGATGACTCTGATACAAAGAAATGCTGGGGAATGTTAGAGTTTACTAAACTATTGTCACTCTGTCATAAAGTTTTGAATTTACTTAAATCTCACCCCATAATCTTGTTTCACTGAAAAATTACAATCATATGGATTACTTGAGAAAGATTTAAATTTTTAAAAAGATTCAAAAAATCATTCACTAAAAATATGGATTTGAAACTATTTATGTTCTAAGGGCATATAAACTACATTGAACACCAATAATTCACATGAACCATACACATATCTTTAAGAAGATATAAAATTATATCTTTATATTAAATCCTAAATCCAGAAGTTGTATAAATGCTTAACAAGACTCATCATAAATTTTATGAAACAAACCCTGAAGTTTCTGATGAATTGTATGAAACAAACACTAAAGTTTCTGGAAAAAAGCAAATGAATTTCTAAGTATAAATTTTTCTCAATGAGAAACTAATCTATATGAATAGAATCTTTCAGATTGAAATATATCTTCTTTTATTTGGCAAAAATTTAATTCAGGAATAATATGTACATATTCATTTATTTATTCATTTGGGAAGATTTAGAAAACAGCTATGATAAAACCATTTATCTTACTTCAATTTACATTATTCAGTAATGTAGTTATTATCTTATAGCAAAATAGACTCTTCATTCGATGTATCAGGCTTGTCTTTAATTATATTATATTTTATTCTTCAGCCCATCAGAAAATTAGTGGGCTGAATGTATAGCTCAGTGTTAGAGTGCTTGCCTAGTGGACATGAATCCCTGAATTCAATTGAAAAAAAAATAGCAGATTAAAAGAGAAAAGAAAAGAAGTAGTAATGGAAATGACCCCAAGATTTATAGGTTATAAATATGTATTTTTTAATTTTTAAAATTATGAATCATAAAAGCATTATTTTGTGTGTACACATTTTAAACACTGGCAATTCAAAACAACCTTCACACAGTGCAAATTTATATATAAAGTATATATATGGCTTATATATTTATCTGTTTATAGACAGATAAATATAAAATTTCAATTTATGGGTTAAAAATGATGTTCTTTTGTCATCAGTTTAGTGAGATACACTATATGTCTGTATTAGGCAACTCTCTATGAATAGAGGGATGACAATGAGATTTTTGATCACTTGATCTATGAAATGATACAAATTTACATGAAATTTTGGTTCATTTGTTCCCTGGATTTATCCATTGCTGCTTTACAATGAATATTTAGATAACTGTCTATTGAAGTAAACCACAGAATTGCTATTAATAATTGCTTTCAGAATTAACAAAATTTTTCAAAGTCTATGAGATTAAAATTTTTTAATGTTTTTGTTAGTGTATTACAGTTATACATAATACTGGGGTTCATTCTGACTTAATCATACATGCATGGAATATAATTTCCTCTTCAGTCCCCAGTATTTCCTCCTTCCCTCCCCTTCTCCATTCCCAGGTTACCCTTTCACTACCTTATTGATGAAACACATTTCATTACAAATTGTCAAAGGCAAATATGAGGGGTCATATTAAGATTTTTTCCTATTTTTGATTCATTATAGTTGGATATAATGGTGAATTTGCTGTTACATATTCTGTGTACATAATATAATACCATAATCTATTCAGTATCATTCCCTGGTACAATCAATTCCCCAGCAATAAACTCTTCATCTAGAAAATCTGAAGGTAGTATATTTATTAGCAAGAGATCTCAGTAACAACCCTTGTAAATACTAAACTGAAAGAGAATTTGAATCCTAATTAATTATATGGGAAGATTTGGCATTGTAATAGTCATTCAGCTATTTCCACTGGTGCCAAAAGATTGGCACTTGGAAATACCAAACATTGTCCAATATTAGAATAAATTTAATCATGGTAGAAGAGTATTGTAGGAGGAAGCTTCTTTCAATTAATGAAGAATACTCATCAACACTTCCAACAAGGTTGGTTCCAAAATTAATGACTCTAATATCAAAAGATACCTGCAGAGTATATTATATGCTGTATCATAAGTGTTGCTTAGATCCTCTAGGGTGGGGCCAATATATGTAAAACATCTGTTCCAACACTCTGATTGGTCTCTTTTCATGGAGAAGCTTAGGAAAGGAAGATAAATGACAAAAATTCTCACCTTTAATTTTAATTTTGTATTAAAGACGTATTTGGTACTGTCTCATAAAGATGACCCTCCTTGTTGTCTAGAACCTCCACTGATACTAAAGGATTACCAGAAGAGATGACCTAGATTCTCATCTTTGAGTATTTTGAAACCCTGGGCACTATTTGCTTTTCAGTCAATGGTTACTGTATTACTCCATTGAGTGTCAAGACTTAAGACAAGAGATACCTTACCAGATCGCCTTGGTGCCAAATATATTCTTCCATGCTAGCTTCAACTTAAAGATAAGATAAATTTGCACCTTCCAATGTGTTATAATATATTTTCTCAACTGTTGTCCTTTTGGCACTAGAAGATGTGTGTTATAGGCAGAATATACAGTTTAAAGAATAATGGCAATGCCTAAGGAAGTGTCTTATTTCTGGAATCCAAGGTATCTGCAGCCAGAGAACCTAGAGATAAAAAATTAGAAACTTCATTCTCCCAAACACATCACCAGGGTTGTGATAAGTTGAGCAATTCATACCCCTTCGATTGCCTTCTGATTCATGCTACTCAGCATATTGATGATGCAGTTCCATGCAATGTTCATAGATGAGGGTGTGATATAGTTCTTGGAGGATAGCACCTCATATACCTTCAACAGGCATTTTTATTTCTCTATCAGACCCACAGCTTAGCAATTTAATATGTCATAAGACTGGGAGAGTCACTTCTGTGCTGGCAAGCATTCAAACTTTCATGTGATATAAAGCCCTGGTTTTTTAAAAATTACTAATTTCCATGTTACAGATGGTTCCACTATAGCCAATTCCAATGTTCCAAAGTTATATCAAGGCTTGAAATACACCTGAACCTTTAAATATTGACTCTCTAATAAGAGAATGGGCTAGATTCAAAGATCCTTCAAATGATCCCAATAGCATGTGCCCACATGTTTTCTGTAAAATAAGTACCTCTTGTTGTATATGATTTTGTTCAGAACCTTGTACTGAGAGTTACAACATTCTACAAACCTCAGAGGGTGATGCAGACTAAAGCCCTGGGGAAAGAAAAGGCAACCATATTTCAGGATACATATTTATTTCAATCAAGAAGAATCATTTTATTTTCTTATTGATTGAGAATCTTATTACTTCAGGAATCAATTCCAATCTTTGAGAAATGGTGTCTTAAAAGTGGCTCAACTAGCATACATGGGATCTAGAAGAAACAATAGGTAGTATATAGCTTTGGTGCATAGAACATTTATCCTTTCATCAAGTGATGAACACATATTATTTCCATTTCTTGGCTGTTAGGAATAATGTTGTAATAAGCATGGGTGTGAAGATGTCTAGCTGACATAGAATTTCATTTGCTTTGGACATATACCTATTAATGGAATTGCTGGATCATAGGATAGTTCTATGTTTAAGTTTTTGAGAAACCACCATACTAGTTTCCATAATGGCTATTCTTTTTTGCAGGGTGGTGGTACTGGGGATTGAACTCAGGGGCACTCAACCACTGAGCCACATCATCCCCAGCCCTATTTAGTATTTTATTTAGATACAGGGTCTCACTGGGTTGCTTAGCATCTTGCCATTGCTGAGGCTGGCTTTGAACTCAAGATCTTCCTGCCTCATCTGCCATAGCCACCACGCCCAGACAAAATGGCTATTCTAATTAACATTTCCACTAGCAGCTTGTGAAGGTTACCTTCTCCCACATCCTCCTTACTGGCAATTTTTTTTTTACATTTAGTCTTTTTGATAGCAGACATTTTTATGTAAATGTGGTAATATCACATTACAGGTTTTGATTTTATTTCCCAGGTAGGTGGCTAAGTATGGTGAAAATTTTCTCATATACCTGTTGGTCATTAGTATGTCTTCTTTTGAGGAATGTTTATTTGGTTATATTGCTTGTTATTTAATTGCTTATTTTTTTCTGCGTTTTGGTATTGAGTTTTTGGAGTTCTTCATATGTTTTGGATGTCAATCTCCTATCAAAAATCCACTTTGCAAATGTTTTCTCCCATTCTATAGGTTGTCTCTGCCTTCTAAGTTTGTTTCTTTGCTATGCAGAAGCTTTTTATTTTGATAAAATTGTATTGGTAGATTTTCGGTTTTCGTTCTTGTGATTTTTGTGCTTTGTCCAAAATTAACATTAAGTGTTATGAGGTGTGGAGAGTGGTGATCATGGTCTGACTGATTCATGACTGAGACTGCACTTGTGCTGGGAACTTTCTGTGCAAGGTTCAGGACAAGATTGCCCAATTGCTATGGTGATGCCCTCCTTGAGGAGGTTTTGTGCAAGGCATGGAACTATCAATCTTTTCCCTGAGTTCAGACACCAGCTGCCAGGATAGAGAATTATGAGCCCAAATATATGCTCATAATGGTTTGCAAGTGTTTTGACCTTCAAGCCTTCCTGCTTTGACGAAACTTTCTCACAGAAACCCTTTTGATGATAAAACCTATATAATAAACCTGCTGAGCTAACTCTCAGTCACTGTTCTTCCATCAGAAGATGGTGTTCCACCTGGTCCCAGCTTTCTCTCTATATGTGTGTGTGTGTGTGTTTTTAACCCCGCATTGCCCCTTGCTAGTTTCTAAAACTCAGTCATGCAGGTCACAGCCATGAGGACTCTCATAGTGAATTAAAATGTATGGGAAGATGTGTATTGTTATATTAAATTCCTATGCTATTACATATGTGTATATGTGTGTGTGTGTGTATATATACACACCTCACCCACGAGTGAGGTGTGCTGGAACCCATCTCCCTCAGACACTGAGGGACAACTCAAGTACAATGGACAGGAAATATCTGTATGTGGTGGGGGGAGGTACACTTGCATGTGCATAAATGGTGCTGTATTTATTAGCAACTATATGTCCCAACCCTGGTTATTCAAAATTATTGAACCTTTGGATTCTGTTTTATTAACTTTTCACTCTGTGATCAAAACACCTGACATGATGTATTTGAGGTTCACGGTTCCTGAGGTCTCAGTGCACAGACAGATAGGTCTATTGCTCTGGGCTCATACAAAGCAAAACATCATGGTGAAAGAGTGTGATGGAGGAAGAATGCTGAGGACATGGCCACCTTTGGAAGCAGAGAGAGAGAGAGAGAGAGAGCACTCCCTGTACCAGGGATAAAATATATACCCTAAAGGCATGACACTACTGAAAGACATCCTCTGGTCACACCCTTCCTGACTACAGTTATTATCTGGTACATTAATTCAACTGACTTAACATACTCATTAGGTTAAGGTTCTCTACCCAATTGTTTCACCCAATCATTTCTTGCATTGTCCAACATGAACTTTAGGAGGACACCTAATATTTAAACCATAACAAATTCTATATCTGTATAGATTAAATGCCTCCAAATCCTTTGGAAGCACACTCTCAGAATCCTTGCCAGATACATTTGTCATTGTATTGCAGGTTCCTTTTTCAGAGAAATTTGGTCTTTCTTTCAGTCATATTCTTCTGCATCTGAACAATGCTTCAACTTCTGCACCTGCACGTAGCATTCTTCCATTTAATTGGTGTGGCATCCCCAGATGCTAATCATGTATCTTTTTTCTTTGGTTTCCATATATTGAGCTCAATCTTGGTTGACTGCCCGTTTGCCTTGTACCTTAGAATATCTTATTTGCTTCACCCATCACTCTGGGTGTTATGCATAAACTCCTGTTTGACCCTTTTCTTTACTCTTACCCTTCCATTAGCATACAGTGTTTTTTTTTTTCATGTTTAAGTATCAACATGTGACCATGTTATTTCAGGCTTCTATCATCCTTTTTTTCTCAGGAATTCCAGTTCTAAAATAGCATATGCAATGTGTAGTCATCATGGCTTACAGAGGACTCTCAATATTGACCTTATAAAGAAGTTTGTTTTAATTGAAAACTAAAAGTTCAATTCAAAATTCTACCTCATGTTCAGAAAATCACTGAGAGGTCAATAACAAAAGGCAATTATGCAAGAGTGTTCTTTATGCAAAACAAATGGAGAGTGTATTCAATATGTGTAAAAAATGTTAAAATGGACAACACTTTCTCTCATGAGAAATCATCAGAGTTGTAAAATCTGATGATCTGTGTTTATAAACATGTTTATATACATGTATGTGTCTGTAAAACAAGACTAGAACTAGTTGGATTTTGAGAGCAATCACAAGAACTTTAATTTTATAGACCGTGAAGTGAGAGATAGTCCTAAAATTTTGATGAGGTGACTCATCTTAAAATGTTTCATCTCTTGATTTGAAATTAAAATGTAGAATGTGAAGAGTGGAAGCAATAAGTTTACCAAGGAACCTAATTCAGATACTAATTTACATGGTAACATGGAAGTGAGTAATTAATGATTAATCTCCTTGAAGTAAATAAAAATTAATAGGAAAACCCTATCTCCAATGAGATAAAGGTTGAATTTCAGAAATGAATTGTTAAGAAATGACAGTTAAATTAAATGAATGCTTTTCTTTTTTTCAGTGGTGGTGGTGGTCTTTTAAAGTCTTTTGAATCAAGACTTTAAAAATTAAACAAAACAGAATCTAAAATAATATCACTGGGGCAATTGAGAAAATCTGAATATGCTTTGAATATTAGAAAAAATATTATACATTTAAAATTACATTTCCTGTGTGAGATATTTATTTGGCAGTTATATAAGATGAATATCCTCATTCTTAGAATGTATATGCTGAAGTATTTTTGCATAAAGTTTCATGGTGTCTATTATTAACTTTCAAATGGTTCAGAAATTTGTTTTTGTACCACCCATGGAACCCAGACATGCTTAACCACTGAGCCACATCTCAGTTCTTTTTAATTTTTATTTTGATATGTTGAATTCATACTTCAAAAGAAACTGAATATTCAAGGAGAATGATAATGTTTGAGACTGAGCAATTCAGAATGAAGTTGTCATCAATAAATGGGGAAATAGGGTGTGGTGGCAGACACCTGTAATCCCAGCAACTGGGGAGTCTGAGGTAGGAGAATTCCAAGTTCAAATCCAGCCTCAGCAACTTATTGAGGACCTAAACAACTCAGCAAGATCCTGCGTCCAAATAAAATGTTTTTTGTTTTGTTTTGTTTTGTTTAAAAAGGGCTGAGGATGTTTCTCAGTGGTTGAGTGCCCCTCGGATCAATCACTGGTACCAAAGGTGGGGGCAGCAGGAAGATGGGGAAGAATGTGAAGAGAGGTAAGTTTTGAGAGAAGAAACAATTTGTGTTTGAACAATATAGCTTAAACTACTTATTAGACATCCAGATTATTTGTATACACTTATTTTTGGAAGTCTGTAGTTTAGGTGTATGTTCAGAATTTTAAAAATAGACTTCATTATCATTTACAGACTGATATTATGTAAATTAAAGGCCTGGCTGATTAAAAAAAAAATGAGAGGACAAGGTAGATAGAAGGATTAAGAGTTGTTCTTTCTGCTGCAATGTTTATTTCTGGAGAGTGTAGTAAGGATGTATTTAAAAGAAATCTGTACTCATTTCCAATATATTTTTCAAGGATAACATATTCAAATTTTATTTATAAATCATTTTTGAAAGCCAATTTTCTCTTTCTCATAAACAGAGTAGTAGGTATGAAATGAGAATGGATCTCTAAAGGTATTCAAAATTGAAAACTATTATCCCCAAACAAAAATTAAACTAAATCAGTATGTCAAAGAGAGAACTGTACTTTGAAATGCCAAGAAATCAAAACAACCTATGTCCATCAATTAACAAATGGATAAAGACATGCCATGTATCCACACAATGAAATTTATTTGGCTATAGAGAAAAATGAAATCCTATCATTTGTGACAACATGAATATAACTGGAAATGATTTATTAAGTGAATTAAACCAAGTACAGAAATACAAGTACTTTATGATGTCACTCAAATATGGAATCTAAGCATTTGATTGCATAGAATTGGAGAGTAAAATGGTGGTTAACAGAGACTTGGGAGAGTAGGAGGTGGGGATGCAGACACTTTTACTCAATGGGTAGAGTTAGATATGATTAAGAGGCTCTGGTGTGCTCTTTCTCAATGGGGTGGTTATAGATAACAAGAATGTATTATACATTTCAAAAATCAAGAAAAAAGGAATTTGGGAAGTGTTTATCATAAAGAAATGATAATGTTGGTGGAAATTATTAAATTTGACTGATTTAAACATTATCGAATATATACAGGCATCAAAACATCTCTAAGTATCCCATAAATGAGGACATTTTTACTTTGCAAGGAAGGTACTCCATTATTATGCATGTTCTTGTGTCAAAAACAAATTTAAAAAATTTAACAACACTCGTTTCAATTTTGTCTCATACTATTGCTCCTATAGTGACAACCATATTCAATATAAAAAGAAAATACCAGGTGAGTCAAGGCCCTAACCCATCCTAAGCAAGTAAAATGTTAGACACTTCTTCTGAGTTCCACTTTAGGATTTAACAATATAACAAGAAAAAGCTGAAGTGTCAATAAGCAAAAAAATAATAAAAACCATAGTGAAGAAAATAATTGTCAGAAAAATAAATTAATGGTTATATACAAAGATTACTAGGAACATATGTAGACATGAGTGAATAATAATGCATACAAATTATTACATGGATTTGGTATATCTGATTACTTATTCTTTTTAATTGTTAAAGGCATCTAAGACATCCTTTCTAAATTCTTCCTATAAGCTATGTTTAAGACACCTCTTGCACCTATGAAAATCTTATAACCTCAAAAATGAAGCACACAAATCACTAACAACATCCATATCCTAAATAACTAAAATGAATTTTTAATGCCATATGTGAAAAAGTGTAATATTTTATAGTATTAGAAGCACTTGCAAACCAGGTAAGTGTAAAATAAAAGTATAATATTATCCCTGCTAACATACTTGTGAATATGAATTTATGAATAGTAATTTCATTTCTAATACCCCATGCCCTATTTTGGAGTGCTGTTTAAGAGGAATGCATGCAGGCATCCAGCAATCAGTTGGACGCATGGGTAATGCCTTAATTTAAGTTCTGAGATCAAGGCTCAGAGTCAGGGGCATTGCTGGGGCTCTATAGGACAGCACTGTGCAGACACCTCCAGTGGCCAACTGACCTAGAGAGGTTCATCTGCTGTTTTCTTTGCAGAAGAAGTCACAGAGGGCTTTCAGCAAAGTCGTAACCACTGTGTAACCTAGACCTACATCTTCCCTTTCTGGTAGGTTCAAAGAAATCTCTATAATAAGTTCCTTGAAATTGGAAGTGATCCCACTGTGAGAAAATTGACAAATGTTTGTTTACCTGCTGGGTGGAAAAATTGAAAAATACCAACTTAAGGACATATTTGTTTTGATCTTGTATTTTGCTTGATGATTACGCAGCAACTGGAAACTGGCTACATAGCAAGAAATCAGGAGGTGGCCACACACTCAGAAGGAGTTCAGTGCTGGAAAACAGATATTTCTTTGCTGCCAATAGTTTCCTGCTCACCAGAAAGCTGCCTGGCTCCAGGATATTTATACAGCTTGCAGCTGCAGCATGGTGCATAACTCAAATACTGGAGAGAGTCTCCACATCTCTGTATCTCAGGGGTACAAAAAAGAGGATGCTCAATGAAGACACCTTTTTTATTTAATGCTTTCAAAATTATGGCTTAAGCAATCAAATTTGTACTAAAAAAGATACTGTGTGGGTGGTAAAAGGAGAATTTTGACTATTGAAGCCCTATTAAATCATGCTACTTGAAATATTTCAGGAAACTCCATGTTTATTTAAATCCCTTGGTATATGTCAAGAGAAGCTCAGACAATTCTACTTTATAATTACATGATTGAATTCACTTGTATTGGTAAATGTTCAACAGGAAAAGAAACAACCTTTCTTATGAGAAAAAAACAGAACAAAACAAAATAAAACAAAACAAAACAAAACAAAAACCAATAGCTTAGGAAAGTAGCCTAAAGTTTTTGTAGAGTAAGAAAAGTTACAAGCCTGAGTGTACTGCAGATGGGTTTTTAATGTTCATGGAGGTAGTTTGCATGCCTCAAGCACAGAAATTGAGTGTCTTCTAGAATGGCAGAAAAGCACAGAGGACAGAAGGAGAAAAATCTGATTTCTTAAGAGAACTGTCCCATTCAAAAGCTGTAATGAAACTCCAGCACTTAAAAACCTGGGAAGAAATCAGTTTCACAAGAACAAAGGGATTGGTAAGCTTGGAGTATAGCAGTGAGGCAGGATCCAGAAGGGCAAGGTGTATATGGTGCTCTCTACCCAATAATGGAAGATTTGAATAAAAGAATAAAGTGGGGAAGATGAGAGTTTACATAGGTGAAAAAATTAAATGAGGAAAAGAAAAAAAACTTATAACAATGTAAATAGCCTTATTGATTTGAAACCAAATGAAAAATAGCTCTCAATTTGAGTCTCAGGAGACAATAAAGTTTGTTTGAGGTGCCCTTACCTCTCCACTGCCCTCTTCCAGTCAGGGAAAGAATTCACAATTCCCCTGTGCTCATATTGTCTTCACTTAGTGCATTCAATCTTAAACACCTGCCATTTTTACATCATATTCAATATTTTCTATTCCTTTCAAACTTCCTGTGCATTCCATTCACTTAATGATGGATTATCTGTCTAGCCAGTTAGATAAAATCATTACCACTATGTTGGTATGATTGACAAAAAAAAATATAGTTAACTCTCTTTGGTTTGTATATGTCTAGATAGATAGATACATAAATGAATTGATAGATTATTGATGATTGAGATAAACAATAGAGATAAATGATAGAGATAAAGATATAGATTGATGTATATATAGACATAGATAGAGAAACACAGGGAAATTTAATATTTAGAGATCTTCAAATTTACAAAATCAACATTGTGGCAGCCATCTTGAGCCACATAGGAGTTGGTTTAGAAAACATCTTATTGATTAGGGAACCTCTACTTCTTCCCATATTTTTAAAGACATCATATAGTTATTTATAAAAAGTGATGCAACATAAATAGTGATAATTGTATGAAGTCTAGGTTCTCTCAAAGAAATTTTCACCCTCCATAGTGAACTTAGGAGAAAGAGAACACCCAGAACTTAAAGTGATTTCTAGCTCTGGATCACATGAATATTGAAATGTTCTTCCTGCAACAGATCATTATGAATTCACCCTGGAAATTTGTGCTGAAATTAGTTCAGTCATTATATATTTTAGTGATTGCTCATTCATCTGTGTCAATCCAACCAATTATTTTTATGATTAGAGACCAATATAGGATTATTTCTATGAAGTTTTAAATTGTTCTGCAGTGTAAAAGGAAGGATTTCATTTATTGGTTAAAAATTGTCTTGACAATGAGTTATGGTTATATTTTCTCTGGATATTTTATCATTTCCCAAAACTCTTTAATCCCAAAGTCTTAAATATTTCCATTTTTGTTACTAATGATATATACATCATGCCTGGTACAATGCCATTCTGAAAGAATAACTTAGAAACTATTTGCATCCTTATTCTTTGCATCCTTTTATTTTACTTTTTTTTAGAATTTAATTTTAATTTTAATTTTTAAATTTTTAAAATTTTACTTGTTCTAATTAGTTATACATGATAGTAGAATGCATTTATACATTTTGATAAATCATGCATAATTAGAGTATAATCTCTCATTTTTCTGATTATGCATATTGCAGGATCACATCAGTCACACCTCATACATATACATGAGGTAATTATGTCTGTTTCACTCTACTATCATGCTTGCCCCATACCCCTTCCCCTCCCTTGAGGAGTCTTAGTATCTCAGAAGTCAATCAGTTTGACAAAGGCTATGTGGCAGAGTGAAGCTGTGTCAGGTTTGTAACATGATTTCTGAATTTGAACCAGTATCTTACATATTCTATGACTGGTTGTCAAACTTTGCTGGGATCCCTGGAAAGAAAAATGAATAAGATCAGGATTCAACAGTTTCTTAACACTCTGGTCCCAGTTCAACTGGACATTATGCTTTATCCCAGTATCTTGCTTTTACAGCAAATTTTGCTAAGAGATATTTTATTTTGCTAAAATATTCAGAAACACATACATAAAAAGTAACTGAGTACAACAGATATTACTCAACATATATTCCTCCTTTTAGGGTAAGAAACACCACCCATATGGATGCAGACATGAAACTAAATAATATACCTTGAAATGATGACAAAAATGTTCCATTACAGCATGTCATCAGTACATTTGGCCCTAAAATTCTGGTTTTGAACAGTAAAGTGTATCAGCAGTATATCTAATTGAAAAAAAAATTTCACAATACACTTGATCTTAGCCAAAGGCCGAGAAGCAATAATATTTCACAATAAAGAAAATTGAAAGGAAAGCTTAGTAGCGGGTCAAATCCCAGATGAATATAAACCACAAGTATTGTTGCTGAACTTTGATGCAAGACAAGAAAGAGCAGCTGGTAAGCAAAGTCCAGGCATCACTGAAAATGATGAAAGAACGAAGGAGTAAAACAAGCAAAAGAAAGAAGTGAATCTAAAGGGTATGAGTTTGTTGAGAAGAAAAGTTTTGTGTGAGCTACAGAGGGTTCGATTACTACTAAGTGCAAGGGAGAAACTCCACAAGTCACATCTTATTTTTCTGGATGACTTTTCTTCCCAGACTATGTTTGATTTATTCCTTAAACCTGTATGCTAGATTCTTATCTAAATGTTAGTCTCCAGGTGTTCATCTAGCCTGCCATTCTACCTTGATTCCTATTCTAGCATTGCAAAATCTTTGGGAAGCATTATCTACTCTCCATGACATAAAATTCAATTTGAACTCATTTATTGTTATCAAACCAGATGATGCACAAGGACCTATTTTTCAGGATCTCACCAGGCTGAAATCTTGAACAGAGAAGCCATTTAGCCCGTATTACAGATTCATGGTCCACAGAAACTGTGAAATAACAAATTTTTGTTGTTATAAGCTAAAAAAAATGTGGTTATGTGTTGTACAGCAATAGAAAACTAGTAACACACATCAAAGAGAAACAGCAGTCCCACTTTTACTATGAAGTCCACGGAGCTCTAATAACACATCTATAAAAAAGAACATTAAAGAAAGGAAAGGAAAAATGACAAAGCAGCAGTTTATTAAAAACTAATCTATTCTATGTAACTAAAGCAATCAATGTAATTGGCACATTACTCAATTAAATGTCCCAACAGTATCTTTTCAACTAAATTAACAACTATTTACAAGGGAACATTCGCAATATCTAGGGAAAACAAGTTGAATACTAAGAAAAGCCAAGTCTATGTTCCAATAATACACTAATTCTAAATTTCAGTGCCTAATTTTAATAGAGGTAACTCCTAACTCATGTAAATTCTGGAAGTTGTCAAGCAGCTCTCCAGGGAAACTTTGCTCCAAATGGTTACTTGAGTATCCTGACTGCTTCTCTCTTATTTCAGGGAATATCTGCCTTATAGATAAGCATGGCATAATCAAATAACCATTCAAGCAAAGTTCATTTGTGCAAACAGGAAATATGTGAGAAATTGGATTAATGGAACATTTCTAAGTTTAATTTTTTTCTTTTCTCTTTATACCTTTTCTTATTGGTGCACTGTAGTTCTACATAATGATGGGATTTATTGTTACATATTTGGACTTGCACATAATATCACCATATAATTTGGCCAATATCACTCTCTAACACTTCATCCCAAGCTTAAGTTTCGAAAATATTTTACCAAGAATGCATTATTTCAGCAATCCTCTAACTGATCAATATATATCTTCAAAGTTCAAATATTGCTAATAATCAAGTCAAGTTGTGTTAGACATCTTTTTGTTGCTACAGCTGAAAGACTTTACAGGAAAAACTTAGAGGAGGAAAAGTTTATTTGGCTCATGGTTTCAGAAGTTCCATCCACGATCACGTGACTCCAGAGTTTTTGGCCCAAGGTGAGGCAGAATATCATGGCAGAAGGTCATGTTGAGGAAAACGGCTCAGTTCATGACAGCCAGGGGGTAGTATAATCTCCAAAGGCAAGGCCCCAGTAACCTAATTTGTCCACCATGATTTTATCTGCCAACACTTATGACACCGTAATTCATCAAATGGATTAATCCACTGATCAGGTTACAGCTCTTAAAATCTATTCATTTCACATTTGAACATTCCTGCATTGTCACACATTAGCTTTCAGGGGATACCTCAATCAAACCATAACATTTCTCTGCAGAAATATATCCAATATTCCAGGTCATGTTAGGGAAAAAACTATGCATCTGAAGTAACAGAAAAATAATTGATGCCTAGTTGTGAAAAAATTTTAACTAATAATTTTTAAGAAAGAAACACATTCTATTGGAAAAATATTTAAAGCATAAATAGAAATTTCAAATAGGAGTTATAAATACATAGATGCAAACTAAATTATAAAATTCCATTTTTACTAATCAGAATAGTTTGCAGCCCACAAATGTGAACTGTAAGAACATAAATCATAATTGCTCCCAATACTGAAATGACACTTAGTAGAAAAATTGTTTAAAATTGAAATTGACAAATTGATAGAATGATACACCACTATTTGTAGACAAATGGAGGGAATAAAGTTCCTCAAAATATATTATCAATTTGCAAGAGTTCACTACATATTAAATGAAATGTAATTCAAAATAAAAATACCCAACGTCTAGATGAGTGTAAATATTGCAGAATTATATAGAAAACTAAATTAAATGAAATATATCAATGTATTCATACTTGTTAACTCTTCAGTATAAGCATTTTATTCAAAATATTTATATAGGTGCTTGGATCGTTTTTGACAAGAATGCATTCGTGAGATGGAATTATGCTTCAGTGGTAAAACAATCGAATAAATTCATTTTGATGAGTAATGTACAAAATAAAAATAATATAGGATCATTTAAACTTGAAAATACGTGTTTTAGCTGTTTTGAATAACCCCAAGTTATTATTTTTTGTCAAAAAGAAAAATACAACAATAAACTCATATTATGTCACAAGATGTGAAATAACACAGTATCACTCCTTGATCTAATAATTGTCATTTTTGATATATATACATATGTGGTTCCTTGTAAGGTTGTACTTATTTACTTGATAGGTCAAATCTGAATAAATGTTATTTTATATATATTGTAATTTTTGAGCTGATTTGTGTTGATATGTTGATTATTATCTATGTATTTACCTCAGCCTACTCTAATTCTTAATATTTTTCAGAAACACTTGATGCAGGTCAACTTCTATATATTGGGCCTCTCTTAGCACAGAATTAAGTAGGAAAATAAGTGTTTTTAATAAACACTGAACACTTCAGAGGATCAACTCAGAGGACACAGATCCCCGTCTCTTGTAGTCAAATAAACCTAACAGGAGAGGAGGTAATAAGAGTGGAACACGAGCAAGGGTGGGAAGGTGAAGTCAACCTTGTGCACCGAGAACCAAAATAGTGCAAGAAAGAAATTCTGCCAAGAGTCTAAGGCATTGTCAGAGTCAGCCAGAGGAAAACTGAGTCAACAAATAAAATTTAATTATGGACAAGACCATCCAAAACTTTCAAAGGACAAGGCAGGATATGCCCATAGAAATAAGAATCCCTGTGTCATCCCTGTGGGCATTCATAGACCCTGAAGCCTGGATCATGGCAATTCATTCCTGAGCAGAAGTCACTCCTTACGGCCTGGAATTGTGCTCCCCACTCATGGGGCTTCTCATGGGCTGATGGTTGATTGCTGGTAAGTGTCTGCAATAGATGTCTGTTAATTCCCAGTCTCTTAAATTAGGAGCAGAATCAACAGAAAAGATTTACTAGGAGTTCTGATCTTTGATCACTTGTGTCTCATTCAGGACATTGCCTTTCAGAGCCTGCATCTGTGGAGAAAGTTCTGAACGTGCTTAGGAAAATTGGGGTAGAGGGGGAGGCAGTTCTTGTTTTGCTGCATTAAACACACCGGTGCGCATGCGCAAATACAGACACACACACACACACACACACACACACACACTTTATAAAGAGAGAGCCAGGATAAAGCAGGGAGAGGAAAGTGATCACTAATAAATTGCATTATTTAAAAGTGATTCTTGGTGTATCCCTCCAGTAGGACAATACTACTCATACTTAATGTACAATTTCAAACCATTTTTAAATGGTTATGTAGAATGCTTTCTTACATTAATAATTAAAATTATGAGGATATATAAATTCTATCCATAAGGCACATTTGAAAAGAGTTTTACGTTATAGATTTTGTACATAAGTAATTTAATAAATGTATTGAGTAAATAATTGTTTAATCAGGATACCAGTGAATCCTTTTATTATTATTATTATCTTCTATATGTCAGCATCTTATCATCACACATCCACATTTATTTCTTCAAATTTTACATGAGGGAACATTTAGTATCCTCCAGTACAGCATTTGCTTTCTCAATAAGAAGGAGATAACTATCTTCTTACCATTTATCTTTTGAGTAGAGATACTCATTTGAGTAGCACATTCTGATGCAATGTTGAATGTAAATGTTACTAGTTAAATACAAGAAATTAAATCTTGAGATGGAATGTGTTATCTAAAAGCTCTGACAATTTTAGCAATATTGACAGTGAGAGATATGAGCAAGACAGAATATGAAATGGTTATCAACTAAAACACTTCAGATTGCAAGCTCTGACTTCAGAACAAGTTCAAATTACTTTTCAAATTCTGTATTGGCTTTTTCTCCATGTGCCCTTACCACCTCGGACTATCTGAACATCTGATAAGAAATGGAAGCACTAAGCTAGTCTGTCCTGGTTTTTGTGTACAATTTTTGGTCAGAGAAAATAGCCACCAATCTTTTATACTCAGAAAAAAGAATTTTTTTCTTCTTCTCTCTCTCTCTCTTTCTCTTCTGTGCAATCAAAAGCAAAAAGGCCAACTACATAAATTATATATTTTCTTAAAATATTATTTATTGATATATTGAAATAATACCTTTTCATTTAAAATCTTCTGAAATGTTTTAAAAGATGGAAGTTTTAATTGCAATATAGAACAATTGCAGGCCCAAATAGAAACAAGTAAAAATCACAGACACTTAAATTGGGGAGAAAAATGAGTCAACAGGTACAGCTGATTTGTAAAATGCAAATTTTCAGTCATCTCTTCATTATCATTGATAATGGGAAAGATAATGGTCCAGATAATATGGCATGTCAGTCGATTGCTCATTTTAGTTAGCCTAGCCTATTGATATGTAGGCTAGCCTAGCCTATTGATATGTAATATGTTATTTACATATCAATAACTTTATATTTGATACTACATTATTAAATTAAGTGTGCACTCTTCGAAAACATGCCAGGAAGTGAGGAAGAAAAGTTGTACGTGAAAGACTGTAATGAAAGGTGAAAGATACTCCATCACTTAAGATTTTATTTTAATAAAAAATGCAGATAATCAGAACATGAATAACAGTCAGAAAATGGTATTATCTTATTAATGCATTCCTCCAATTAGTGTATTGACTGACTTTACATACATAAAACAGAATAAAATCATTAACGAAGGAACTGTGGTATTTTGTGGAAATATATTTTGTACATTTCATATACATCTAAGGAAACATAAATAAGCAGTAAGGAGAGTAGCAAAAATAATAAACTGTTCAGTCAACATTTTAACTGCTGTGACCAAGACCTGACAAAAAATATTAGAGGAGGAGAAATGTATTTGGGGGCTCAAAGTTTCAGAGGCCTTAGTATACAGACAGCTGGCTCCATTTCTTAGGGCTCCAGATGAGGGAGAACATGATGGAGGAAGAGTGTGGCAAAGGAAGGCAGCTGAAGACATGGCTCCAGGAAGCAGAGAGAGAGATCTGCTCAACAAGGAAAAATATTAACCCCAAAGGACCATCCTCAGGGGTCCACCTCCTCCAGTCACACCCTACCTGCTTACCATTACCACTCAGTTAATCCCCATTAGGGAATTCACACTGATTGGAATAAGACTCTCATAACCCAGTCATTCATCTCTAAATCTTCCAACATTGTCTCATATAAGAGCTCTTGGAGAACAACTAGTCTAAACCATAACATAACCTATGTCTTCCAGAAACTTGAGTGTGCACATATAAAATATGGAATTGGAAGGAAATTACCTGGAGAAGTAAACAGAATTTAAAGAACTTATTTATAATTAAGATATTTGCATCTTATGTTAAAACAATAGAATGAAGAATAAACTCTGATTTGGAGAAGCATCATCAATACATTTTCAACCTAATAAGTATAAATTTAATGAATAATACAATATCAACATATTCTCAAATACCTCGCCTAAAAAGTTTTGCTAGCTACAAGAACAAAAAAAGTAACTACAGAGTAGGGTAACTAGACAATTCATTAACCACATAGTCAAAATTGTCATGACATGTAAGACGGATGGACCCTCTCAATATGTAAACCTAAAAGAACATCATATTATTTAAAAAACTTTCAGCCAAAGGTTACTAGCATGAACTTAATCATGAGGAAACATCAAAATATCCAAAATTAATTAGAGATATATAATATTTGACTTGTATTTTTCAATATTGTTAGTGACAAGAAAGATAATGAAAGACTGAAGAAATTTTCAAATTAAGATACAAAACTGAATGACCACAAAATGTCGTGGAAGATTCTAGACAGAAACATGTGCTGGGGAAAACATTTATATTAAAGGGCATTATTACTATTATGAAGCAAGTTGCATATTAAAAATATAATTGATGATTAGATGTTAATATTAAATCAATTATATATTTCTTGAATCTAATTTTAAAATAGAGTAAACACTGTACTTAAAGAGAAAATACCTTTGGTCTCAGAAAATACGTAATAAAATACTGAGAAGAAATAATGCATTATGAATGCAGTCTATATAAAAATTTCTAAAACAATATATAGAGAGTGAAAATAATACATAAAATCTAGTAAAGATTCTAGCAAGTGAGAAAAATGTGTACTGAAAATTTTACAATCTTCTGTAGTTTTTCTGTAAATTGAAAATTATTTCAAATACACTTTTTAAAATATTCCAAACTAACAAAAAATACCTTTACTTATTTATATATTTATTTTGGGGGTTCATAGCTTAACACCTCGACCTTTTGATCAGGAATAGCTGAAATGCCCTTATAAGAACTAATGTTTTAGCATCTGTCACAGGAAGAAGTTGTAGATAATTAGACAGGGAAGATAAATGAAAGGAGAATTTCAAGAAAAAATGAAATGCTCAGGCTTGATACAAATATGATGAAAATTATGTAAGTTCAATGTATTCATTTGTTAGGATTGTTGTAAAAAAAAAAAAATAATACCACAAAGGAATTTACCATCTCACTGTCCTCGGGCTTAAAGTCGAGGATTAACAGATTTGGACATTTGAGTCACCTACCAATTGTTTCCTACTGAGCATTGTGAGAGAAGAATCAGCTTGAGGACTTGATGGCAGTCTTCTCTTTTACCTTTCATATCATCTTCCCTCTATGACATCATCTTAACTACTTAATTAACAACTGCATTAACAATTGCAATGACCCTAATTATACATAAGGTCACACTGTGAGATACTGGTGGTTAAAATGTCAACATATGAAACTGAGGATAAAGTTCATTCCCTAAACATCAGAACAGCAAATATCCTCCAGATTGACCAAGGAGTGTCTACCTGCAGTGCAAGCTAAGATTTGAATAATGAGTTAAGATATGCAGTCTTTTTTGAAGGACAAATACATGAAATATTTTGAGAAGCTTGAGCGCTTATCATTATCCCTATAAATATAATTATAGTTAGTCCACTATTGTTCCTATGAGAATGTGCTCATTTTGGTTAAAGAAAAACATGAAATTCTGTTCACCTCTGCAAATTCTATAGTTTTAAATTTTATTAAAATAACTAAGTATGAACTATTGACAATATTTGTTTGAAAAATTAAGCATATAAAGTATTCCTTTTCAATTTTAGAAAGGAAGTAAAAACATGAAATTAGGGTGGACAAATTGATTTATCAGAAAGAATGTTTCACTTTAAAGAGTTTATACGTTGAGAGGTGAATATTTAGAAATATTTGTTCTATAGATGCAAAATATTTTCTACCTGATAAATTCTCACATTTTTCTCAAAGAACCTTCATGCTAGACCTTTGTATATAATCATTCCCCAGTTAAAGGCAATTTTCTTTACAAGGTACAAAATAAAATTGAAGTCATGCTCATGATTATCTATGGTTTACTCTCATAAAATAAGTCCTTTCAAGAATCCAAACTGGTCAGGAGGAAAACAAGTTCATGCAGGAAGAACAGGAAAAAAAAGAGGAGAATAAATAAACAGGATATGATAATTTTTCAACCAAATAAAATTTATGGACTTCGATATTACATTGGGGAACTCAATATACTGCCCATTGCAAAATTTCTTTAGGAATTAATAATCCATAGTAGTTAGGTAGTACCCTTTAAATTGAAAGACCTTTACTTAAATGCTATTACTTTTGTGCAATTTTCTAGCTAATTATATTCTCTACAACTTCTCAAATCAAATCTCTATCTTCAGTTCCTCTGTATATTTTGTCAAATAGAAAATTTTATATTCCATAGAAACATATATGAGACTTCAAGATTAAGCCTACACATTTCTATGAAAATAAAAAGTTCTATCAACATGTTTTTTTTCCTATTATATAGGCATATATAGCATCCCACTTGATAGAAAATGTTTTTATGTGAAAATGATTCCAAAAGAAAATTTAATCCAAAAATACTGTTTGGCCCAATTTTATTACCAAATAGTTATCACAATACAGAAGAAGGTAAATTCTGAATAAGAAAACAAACACTCTCAGGCAATGTGTTGTCAGAATTGTTGTAAACGTAAAATTCCACTAAATGTATTAAGAAATGCTGACATGCACATTCTTCATAGGGCACAGGGACATAATATATCCTTTCTATTTTGATAAGAATGTAGAATGATATAGCCATTATGCAAAGTGGCATAGAAGTTTCTAGGAATATAACTACTATATGGTCGAGCAATCCTTCTTCAAGGTGTATTCACCTCAAAATGCAATCAACCCTTCATAAAGAAGCATATACTCCTATGTATATTGCACCATTATTTAGATTAGTTAAGATATGGGAATGAACTGAGTCTATCAAAGACTAAATAAATTTGTAGTATATATATATACGTATATATACATACATACATATGTATATATACAATAGAATGTTATTCAGTACTGAAAAAAGAATGAGATGTCACCATTTGCCACAATCAGGTAAAGGTGGAAGACCTTATGTTAGGTTAAATAAATCAGATTCAAAAAGAAAAATGTTGCATGATGTTATTTGGTTATTTATACATGCAGTCATCCATTATCAAAATTTATTCATAAATAGAGGTCAAAACAGTAGCTATAAGAGGTGGTGTTTGGGGAGGGAGGAAATGTGAAGATGAAGACAAGAGGGTATAAAGTAGCAGTCCAGTTGGAATAAGAACTCAAAATGTCTAATGTACAATATGAGTTCTTTAAGTAAAAAATTCACTGTATGTGGGATTTATGCTAAATGAATAGATTTTACCATTCTTAAGACATAAGCAAAACACAAATGTAAAAAATGGTTATGAAAATATTAATTTACTTCACTGTAGTAGCCTTTTCACTATACGTATGCTTAAACACAATAACTATGGTATATACCTTAAAATATGAAATAAAATGTATTCTAGAAAATGAATGCATAAGATAGGATTAAATAATGTGCAGCAATATTATGTAAAGAAAAATAACAAAGATGCCTAAAGATGATGTAACCTCAACACATTCTTGTGATTAATCTTTGGGGATAACTGGGAAAAGGGGATACAACTGAAGAGGGTAAATGAACAGGTTTACTTGCATACATTAATGTTTGACCTGTACAAAAGTTACAAAAAATTACAAAGTTATTTTTAAATATACATTTATATCTATAATATTATTTAAAAGCAGAAGATGAAAAGAATATTTTTAGACAACACAAATAAATGCAAAAAGGGGTCTTAATCTTATGGATTCATAGAAATGAAACTGAAAGGTAATAAAAGGTCTCAAGATTTTTGAAGCAGAGTTCAGAAAAACCTTCCTTGAATTTTGACACCTATTGACACTAAGTTCAAATTTTGGTGTTTATTTTCTTCACCAATGTATAAACCTTAAATGTGACTGTGCTTTTCTTCCAACAACATAAATTTGTCATGAGCTACAATATGAATGGTCTGTTTATGTGTGTTTATGAAAAGATAAAATTAATCAATTTTGTTTCAATACAACTTCTGTTTAAAATACATAAGCCTGAAGACTTGACATATTTCTTCTCCCTTCAGTTCCACAATATCCTAACTTGAAGAGTAAAAACTATTCCTCTATCATGGAATATTTAATGTCTTCAGGAACAATATATAATAAAATGAGAAACTTTCCAATTTATTCATAGTACAATAAATCTTAAATGAAATCTTAATGAATTCTGAAACTTTTGTTGCATATTAAAGGAAGTTGGAAAAAACACAATAACTAATCCAAGAAAATATATGAAATTGAAAAATCATTGGTAAAGGGAAATTATATTATCAAGTATATAATACTTTCATAATGCAAATGTGTGTATAAATCACATGTATCTGTAAAGGTCATAAGATAAAACTATTAAAGCAATAACTAATAATTTGTAAGGGATGTACATTATAGAAACATGAATTGTGACATCAAAAGCACAAAATGGGGGAGGGTTTACATGAATGAAATTTAGTTGTTATTACCTATTACCTAATTTAGTTGTTATTTAGTTGTTATTAAAGTAGAGCTATTATTTTAATTTATTTTATGTGAGCGTCATGGTAACCACAAAGCAGAAACCTAAAATGCATACACAGAAGATAAAAAGAGGAGTTGGAGGACATTATGTTAGGTGAAATAAGAGACACAAAAAGATAAATACCCTAAGTTCTTTTTCAAATGTGGGAGTCAAAGTCAACCTGAATGTAGACTAATGATTACTAGAGGTTAGGGAGGGAGTGGAGGATGCATGGACAAGTGAAGATGGATTCCATTAGTGCACACAATATGAATGTGTTGAAATATCAGACTGAATTCCATTAATATGTAAAATTAATGCATTAATCATAACGAAAGAAAATAATTTTAAACAACAAAAAAAGAAGAAGAAAATAATCAGCATACACCATGGCAGAATATCATCAAATTACAGAGAAGTCAACAAGAGAAGATTAAAGGAACAAAGTATCCATAGTAATACCCAGAAAACTTAATAAATACCAGTTCTAAATCCTTACTTGTCAATAAATATCTTGAATGCAAATAAATTAATTCTTCAACCAAAAGACATAGAGTGGCTGAATGAATGGAAAACAAAATTACCAATAGCCAACTATCTAAAAACAAATCAAGGAAGCGATCCCATTGCCACAGTTACAAAAAATTTGAATAAGTAGAAATAAATGATTTATCCACAGAGACCAAGTCCTATACAGTAAATAATATGAATTTTGATGAAAAAATTTAAAAAGGGCACTAAAATATGAAAAAATCCTGTGTTTATGGATTGAAAGAATCAGTATTGTTAAAATGTCCATACTACACAAAACGATCTACAGACACACTTCTCAGAAGGAAGAAAAACACTCTTAAAACTTGTGTGTAACCACCAAAAAACAGCAAAAACAAACAAACAAATAAACAAAAAAACTAACAAGCCAAAGAAAACTTGATCAAAAGAAAAACCAGGAGGAACTGAAATATCTGGATTTAAAATACATGTAACACTTTAGTAATCAAATGAGTATTTTAATGACATAAAAACAGACACACACACCCATGGAACAGAATAGATAGTCTGGAAGTACATCCACAGTGTAGAGCCAACTGATTGTTCACAAAGGTTCTAAGAACATCCATGGAAGAAGGCATCTTTCTGATAAAGAGTTCTGGAAAAATTAGATACCCAGAGGCAGAAGAATGAAACTTGCCTCCTGTCTTTCATCTGTTATAAAAATCAAATCCAATGCATTAAAGTCAAAAAGGTAAGACCTGGAATTCTGACAGTACTAGGAGGAAGCAGGGGAAACACTTTGGGACAATGCAATGGCGAAGAATTTTTTGAACAAGAACCCAAAAGCACAGGCAACAAAAGCAAAAATGGACAAACATGAAACTAATCAGGGTGAAGAGACTAACCACAGAGTTGGAGAAAACATTTGCGCAGAATACCTACGGAACTTAAAAAGACTAATTGCAACTAAATTTAAAAAAAACAATTAAAATGAATGAGAAACCTATGTATGGGAAGCCATTCTTATTTAGCAGAATCAGACTAGGTTAAGCCATGGGACACAGATGTCTGGCTTCAAGGAACTGCCAGGAAGCATGTGGCGCTACATGGGAGTGGTTCCCTGACTTCTTCTGGAATAGTTCCCCTAAGAGAATGGCTCCCCTAACTCTACCCTATCCTGTCCATAACAGAAGAATCTCCTCCCGGTTTTGGCCCCTTTACCTGTATGTCTATAAATAAAAGAGAGTTTGGCTACTCAATGTTTTTAGAGGTCAGAGCTAGTATGGCCAGACCTGTCATGCTCCCTCTAATTCAAAAAGAGTATTGGCGCTTGTGTATTTATTTATTAAAAAAGTTTATTGGTAATTGATTGATAAACAGTCAACATCATTCTCCAGCAGTTAACTCTTTTCTCATCCATGTGGGACGTGGCTGAGAGACACCCACACCTCTGTAGACATTTCTCAAGGGAAAAATAAATGACCAACAGGTATGGGATAAATGTTCAATGTCACTCATCATTGGGAATATGTGTACAAAACCAGAATGTGATATCACCTTACATTCTCAAGAAGTAGAGCTATTGTCAAGAAGACAAAAGCTAGTAAATCTTGGTGAGGATAGTGGGGAAGGGAACGCTTCCACATGCTTAGAATAGAAACTAGTACAACCATTGTGGAAATTGGTATGGAAATTCTTCAGATAAAAGTAGAACTTCCATGTGGTCCAGCAAGCCCATTTCTAGATATGTATCTAAAGGAAATGAAATTAGTGTTTTCAGGAGATAACTTCATTTTCATGTTTTTTACCGCACTATTCACAATAGCCACAAAAAGGAAACAAAATAAGTGTCCACTAATGATGAATAAAGAATCGTGGTTCATATGCATAACAGAATACTATCCAGTCATAAAAATATAGCCTTGCCATTTGTAGTAACATGGATGGAGTTGGAGATCATCAGGAGTTGGAGATCACCAAGTGAAATAAGTCATGCACAGAAAGATAAGTGATATCACTCAGGGACATCTAAAATAATCAGTCTCATAGATTTGATAGTTGAATGATTATTGAATCCTAGAGAGAGTATCAGAGGAGAGATGGATATGGAGAGGCTGATTTGGAGAAAGAAGTTCTGGTGTCCTATTGGACTTTAGGGTGACTACAGACTTAAAAAAATTGTACCGTTATATTTCAAAAAAAGTTGGAATAAAGGAATTTGAATGATTTTAACATGAATGATAACTATTAGAGGGGACAAATAATGTTTAACCTCATTTACTTATTTAGCAAACATTAAATTAAGTATCACATAAATATATTCAGTTTTAAGTTTGTACTTATCAAATTAAAGTATAGATCATGGTTTGAAGACTAAATCACTTTTAAAAATATTAAAGTACATGTGTATTATAAAGGAAATGTTATCAATATGTCATATACAATGCCTAGTAAGGTCTTAGATACTTTACCTAGTACTTAAAATCTCTGAAATTTTTAACATCTCCTCATATCATCACTGTTGGTATCACCAGCTTATCTCTTCCTCTTGAGAGCACCAGCTCATCCTTCTTTATTATCTTACCTAAATTCTAACTTCAAATATGGAATGTGAGATAGAAGTTATGGCCTCATGAGAAGAGAGGGAGAAATGAGATGGATAGAGGGACTGGTATAAGCCACTGGGGCCCTGGATTTGAACTGAAGTGTTGGCAGTTCAAGTAATATCAATTAGTCTAATAAAAATTAGTTGAATATTGACTTCTACTAAAGATATTTTAAGAAAAAGTAATGTAATATTGAACATCTTATCAAAATAATTAATAGGCTTGAAGACTGGAACTCAGCCCAAGTTCTCTTAGATTCATTCCTCATGGCCTCTGTTTATATTATGCATCAAATCCTTTTCAGCAGGATAAACGACACTACAAGAAGGCAAATTCACCAACTGCTAAGAATAATTATATAGCAAAATGAGTAAGAGGGCAGAATGTGCCCATCTTTTAAGAGCTACATAAGAATATTGATAACTAAAATCAGTCAAATTAAAGTGAAGCATTAATTATAAAATATTTACATTGACTCATAAATCATGCAATCTCGTGGTTAATATAGCTACTTGTTCAAACACAACATAAAAACCTTATTAAGAATATATTTAGTTTTCAGCAGATACCCTTATGAGTCCCACAATAAACTTGAATGACCACAGCATCTCAAGGTTCACAATAAAAAACAACAATGAAACATTCTTCATTTCAAGTTGAATTCAGATGACCCCCTGATGATTTAAGATTAGAACAAGCAATATTATTGCAGTGTAGTATGTTCTGCACTTTGCTTTGCTAATATGACACCATCTAAGTTTTGTGGGAGTGTGACAACAGACAAAATAACTTATTGCAGGTCCTCAACTCTAGGGAGTCTATTATCTCAGCCTCATTGAGAGCTTGCAATAAAAGCACTTAAAACATGGATATTGAGATCAACTCATTCCATTTAGTCCATAAAGTAATGGCAAGTCATATTTCAAAAGAGTAGATTTTTGAAGTCTTCCAGAAATGATACAGAAATATTCCTAAGCTAAACTGCACATTTGATTATAAGTTAAACATCATGAAAAAATGAACATAAGCGCATGTAAGCACATCAATGTTTTTTGATATTTTCATACTTTCAATTGCCTCTATAGCCCTAATTTTTGATGTTAGAATTCAGTGCAGAGTTACTGGAAGCAGTTGAAGAAGTAAAAGTGTTTAAGTTTAGATTGAGCTTTAAAACCTCTGTGCACATGATAATGGACCAAGCAGTGTACATTTGTAATTTAAGGGAAATGATGTATAGTTTGGATTAAGTATGACATAAATCATACTGTTGTAAAAGTCATGTCATAAAAGATTAATCTACTTAAAAATATGGTGCTTCTGATTTCCCTGTATCATACCATTACAAGTTACCCAGGATAAGGCCCATAATTTTCATTGGAGCATACAGAGCAACTCAAATAAACCCAGTTGGTTAATCTAACTACCATCAGTACTGTACTTGATGACTGATGTCAGCAATGTGGATCTTCTTTGTTGTCCTTAAGAGTGTCAGTGTGTCTTCTTTCCAGCATTTTGAACAAGCTGTTCACTTTACACACAATGCTTTCTTAACTCCTCCCACTTGACTTTCTTTCCTGATTTTTCCCAGAAACTGTAAACTTCTAATGATATTCCATCTTCCTAGAGGGCCTCCCCTGCTCCTATATATTTCCAGGCCAATCTCTTTCTTCTTTTGAATAGGTCTCACTCTATTTTTTATCTTATTTGCCTCTTTGGATTTCCTTTTTGTGGACAAGAATGTAAACTGCATGAAGGTAAACACTGTAAAATAATTTACTCAATTCCCCAAACCATAGCATGCTATGTGCTGCATATTAAGAACTCAGGAAATAACTGTTCACTTAATACTTAAACAAACAAAAGTTAACTTAAAGGTATGAAACAAAAATAATCACAGTCTTATAGCTCCCCGTGCTTCCCATCTCCTTGTATTCATGCCCTTGTGAAGTTCCCATTCCCCTTAATTGTTGTTTGGACCCAGTGATTTATTTCTAACCAATAGAATATGGCAAATATGATGGTGTGTGATTTCCGTCCATGTCTGAGGAGAGAAAAAAGGACTGTGTCAACAGACTTGCTGATTTTACTGAAACAGATTGCCATGTTAAAGGAAGCTGCTCATATTGCTGAAGGCAGGCTCTGTCCAGTAGCCAAAAAGGAACTGATGCCCTTACTTCAACACAGATTAAATAAATCCTGCCAACAGACACATATGTGAGCTTCGAGTTGATCCCTCCCCCGTTGATACTTCAGAGGCAGCCTCAGCTTTGGTGCATGCATTGCCTGCAGCACCTTGAGTGACCTGAAGCAGGGGACCGGACCCAGTTAAGCCACAAGTCGACTCATGACCTACAGAGACTGTGAGATAATAAGCATGTGTTGTTTCAAAGCTATCCATTCTGATGTACTATTATATACTGTTGTAGGTAAGCTAGATTGTAATGGAGAGTCTGCAGGGAGCAAGTTTCACTGTTTTGTAGAGAGAAGAATGAGAGCAGAAAAGATACACAAAGAAAAGGAAAGATGGGGCATGTAGTATTTGTGCAAAAAGACAAGATGATTTCTGCTTGTGATTATAAATTCCCTTATATTATTCTATTCTTGTACATCAGCAACATTTCCTGTGCTTGTATATAAGTAACTTTTTGGACATTCTTCCTGCTTTTATTGGACTAGTTTTCAAAGGTTATTATTTAGTGAATTAACAGGAAATAAGACAATGTCCATTTTCATACAATTGAAAATATAGGCAATGTTTAAGTAACTAATCAAGGGAAAAAAGAGAAAATATATGGGTACTTGGATGATACTCGAGGGTTAATTTTAGGGAAATTTATAAGCAGAAGATGGATTAAGAAAAATATGATATTGAACAAATGCAATTTAGAGTGATGAGGGAGTGGTGCTCATTGAGGAGACAAGGAAGTTAGTCTAATTATTTAACTTACAGGATAAATAAAATCAATGCAGTGGTAATTTGGTTGATTAAGATCATTTTCCATTTTAATGTTCTATGTAGCTCAAATTAGCTATGTATTAGTTAGACTCATTTGCATGAATGGGAAGAAATCTCAAATTGACTTAGTTAAAAAAAATAAGGGAATAGGAATTTCCTGATGAATTTAATTTCATATCAAACAATTTTACTAAAACAAAACCATGGGGCAGAACTGAGCATCAGGATCCATTGCAAACCAAGGTCTGAATAATGAGAACTCTATCTCATGCTGCTGCTTTTGATTCTTTTATATGTTTGATTCTAATTGAAGATTTTGTTTATGAAACAGAAAATGTGACTACCAAAAGGATCAGAAATCTGTATTCTGTACTCTGAGGTACCACCAGTAAAGATGCCTGATGTACTCAATCTCAAATTAGGAGTCTTATGGAGGACACTCAGTGACAAAGATTAATGTATGCATCTGGACCATCATCAGTTACATAGGAGCCCAACACTAATGGTGGCCATATGTATGAAGGACATGGGAGTTTAAATAATAAATGAATTCTATATTAGAAATAGCACCAAAAACAAAGGCAACACAATTAAAATGAAATAAATGTAGAGGACTTAATCAAAATCTAATATTTTATATATCACAGTACACTATCAAAAAAATGGAAAGATAACACAACAGATGGAAAATTGTAAATCATATCAGGCACATATCTGATAAGAGTCCAGTATCTACTACATGAAGGACTACTATATGAAGGACATATAATTCAACATAAAAAATGCAAGCAACGTAATTATAATATTGGCCAAGTAAATATTTTTATCTAAAGATATACCAATAATCAATAAGCAATAGGCACATGGAAAGATGCTCAACATCATTAATCAAAAGAGAAATACAAACTAAAATCACAATGAAGCTGAGCACAGAGCGGCATGCCTATAATTCCAGTAACTTGGGAGCTCCATACAGAAGGATCATAAGTTCCAACTCAGCCTTAGCAACTTAGTGAGACTTTGTCTCAAAATCAAAAACACAATGGGCTGTAGATGTAGCTCCATCGTAAGGTACCCTGGGTTCAAATCCTAGCACCAAAAATAAGATAAAATAACAACAATGAAATATCACTTCATAATGAGATAGTACTAGTATTAATAATAATAATAATAGTAATCAGGAAAACAAGCTAATGTTGGCAAGGATGTGAGAAAGTGGAACCTTAGAATATTGCTGGTTGGAATGTAAAGTTGTTCAGTAGCTATGCAAAACAGATTGCAATTTTCTTTAAAAGTTTCACATGGAGCTGTCAAAAGACCCACTGACTGTGTTCCCACATCTATTCCTAAAATAACTAAAAAGAGACATTCAAATATTTGTATGCATAAACTCACCCCAGCACTAATTCTAGTGGGCATCATCCTAATCCAAGCATTTACTTATGATTTAAATAAGTAAAGGATATTTTATGGAATAAAGATTCCATACTAGGATAATACTTGAAAGCCACAGATGCAATGATTCATCAGACTATTTGATGTATTTTTTGAAATATTTTAAAATCTAGCACAATTTGACTACCACTAAGGAACAATATTTTCCCCAAACTGGGCCAGAAATACTGAAGGCAATTATCACAGATTTTTCTCCAAATTATTTTGAGTTATATCAATATTACTGAAATAAAAAAATCATGTACACCTGCACATACAAACATTATTGTTCTCATAAGTTTTATTTGTGTGTGTGATGCTTATGTAATTGATTGTCTCACCTTGTTTTCAGTAAAAGTACTGATGTAGGACAGATGAGGCTGGACACCAGAGGAATTTTCAGGAAGTGGGTTTGTTTTAGCTGCAGCAGTCCAGAGATACTAATGCCTAAAAATCTCTGGTCTCCGAGTCTGAAAATTTTTTATACTTTATACTCAGTGGAGTGGTTACATGTCAGTGAGTGGGTACATAGCAATTACTCTTTGTCCCATATTCTTAGGCTAGACAAGTTTTTCACCAAGAAAACAGAGATAGTATCTTTTGCATAGCAACAAGCTCTCTTTGAGACAGACTCTATCACAACTTTGTCTGCAAACCTGGCATTTACAAGAAAGAGGAAGCTTCAAACAACAATGCCCTCTACAGAAATCCTGCTGACATTCTGTTGACGCTCTATAAATTCTTGGTGACAAAAAGTGTAATTATGGAGTCAGGAGGATCGCGAGTTCAAAGCCAGCCTCAGCAACTTAGTGAGGCCCTAAGCAACTCAGTGAGACCCTGTCTCTAAATAAAATACAAAATAGGGCTGGGGAGGTGGCTCAGTGGCCGGGTGTCCCTGAGTTCAATCCCTGGTCCCCCCCCCCCAAAAAAAAAGTAGTGTAATTATGGGAAGCATTTTTGGAAAAGCTTAATTATGGCAAGGGTTTTTTGGGTGAGGGTATCTGGTCTACTTCAGTATTTGATAACTCAGTCTTAGAATAATATGATCATCCATTATTTTATGGTGTGAGTGTGTATGTATGCATGTGCACACTTTCACATGTAGAGACTTATTGATTTGGAGACCTAATCCACATTTTTATCAAATGTATATACATGAAGAGTCTAATTCCAGGGCAAAATTTTATGTGATTTTATTGTTCAGGCTTAACCAAAGATGATTGCAAAGTCTTCATGAGGTAGAGGCCTTCTCCACCTCCACTTAGTAATTTTCCACTCCAAACTCTTTCCCTCTCTGTCAGGTCCCACAACCAAGAAATAAATGTTAGGAGCCTTCAGATTGAGGTTTCCTTGGCAGTGAGACAATTCCTCTGTCTGGTCAGTGCAATTTTGTGGAATAAACAAAATATTGAAGGAAATAATGATTTCCCCTCTTGTTTGTACAACCACAGTGATTAAAGTGATTCATTATCTTGCTCTTTTATTTGACTACTCTTCATGCCAGACAGCTGTTTTCTTCATCTTAAGACAGCTGTTAATACTCCATCATCATTCTCATACAGATGTTCCACAGGATTTTTGAAAGAAAATACATTAGAATAACTTTGATAAGTTCAAATAGTATAGATAGAGCAGATACTCTGTGCTCTGAAGATACTCTGTATCTCCCCACTCATTTACCTGTGCTATGCATCTGGACTCTGCCCTCTGTTTGCCTCCTTGCTAAATAATGATGCCATAAATTTTTCCAGAAATCTTATCAAACACTTAGCAGGTCTGGGGTTTATGACACCTGTCCCTCTCAATTGCCCCCTTTCATCTGCCCTTTCTGTTCATCTTAATCAATTGGTACTAAATCAACAGAGCCATCTCCTTTGTCTAGAGTTTGGATAATCTCAGAGGCATGATGCTTGCTGTGGATCTCTCCGGATCAGTATGCGATGAAGCATTACTAGATGTGTCCTTGCCTGGATTCTTTCATTTTCCTCCTCCTGCTTCCCTCCCCTCAGAATTATTCTTAATAAATCACCTGTGCAGGAATTCTCACCTCACCTTCCACTTCAGAGGACTCTAACATAGATAAGTAATAATTAAAGATAGATAATTTTCTAGTCATTTTTTTTTTTTGCACAGAGCTCTGAAAACTTATAATAAAACAACTGACAATTTTCTGAGAAATGTTTAAAGAAGTTAGAGTAATTCTGATTCAACCAATTAGTACAGCATTGCTTTAAAAGGTAGGAATCACATTTCAAAAAGCTGGAAAAAGGGATTTTAAAATTGTTCACCATAAAGAATTAATAGATTTTGAATGGAATGAATATGTTTAATCTGATTTAAATATTACACAATATAAACATTTGAAAATTACATAGTAACAAATAAATCTATATAATTTTTATGCTTATATCTGTTAAAATAAATTTTAAAAAGAGTAGAAATATTTCTATTCTCTAAAAAGACATCAATACAGGTGTTTTTCAATTTTATTTTATTAATCTTATGATACATATGCATATGTGTATGCTTATAAATATGTATACATATATATATGCCATGTTACTTAAACTATTGATTATATAAAGTTCAGTAAGTCTTAAAAATGTTTTGAGAACAAAAAAAAATTTCACAGCCATGATGCTGAAATGTGACACAGATATGACAAAATACAAAAGTTATAGTCCACATTTATTACTAGATCCAAGTCCAACTGCTCACCAACCAACAGGTTAATTGATTTAAAAAACAAGGTACTGAATCAGGGAAGGCAATATTTTTTTTAAAAGTGGGCTAGACAATAAAATGGAGGACTCTTATCAAAAAGTGCATCTTATAACGAAGCTGATTTAAGAATGGTTTATAGTGACAGGTGATGGATGTTCCCAGAGTCTGAGCACCTTTTCACAGTAGATGATGCATGTCTGATCCTAATTGCCTTGTCATGAGATGGTTTTCAATTCTGCAAATCCTTTTTTTTTGGGGGGGGGTACCTGGGATTGAACTCAGGTGCACTCAGCCACTAAGCCACAGCCCCAGCCCTATTTAGTATTTTATTTAGAGACAGGATCTCACTGGGTTGCTTAAGACCTTGCCATTGCTGAGGTTGGCTTTGAACTCAAGATTTTCCTGCCTCAGCCTCCCTAGCCACTGGGACTGTGGGTGTGTACTACTGCACCTGGCTAGTTCTGCAAATCTTAAGGACAGAGATGCTTTATTTCCTCTGGCTATTCTTGTCACTGATTAATTTGCCCTGTGTGGTTCCTAACATATTGCACAATGGAAGGCTAGAGTGGGTAGCTTCCCCTGGCCCTTTGCTGGTCCTCCAACTCATGTACTGAGAAAAAACATACTTCTGACTACTGCAAAAGCAAAGATTAGTTAAGCGCAAATAGGGAGTTGAGCATGGGATCTGGTCCCAATGCTTAGCTTTAAACTTACTTTAAAATTTAGAAGTAAAAATTTTTAATAAAATATTGGCAAATATATGCAATCCATTGTTTCATAGAATAGACACTTAAACTAGCTAGTATTTATTGTGACAATAAAAGTTTTAAAATTAGAAAATGTTAATATATCTCACCAAATTAAAGAAGTAAAAAGAAATTCCTGATCATGTTGATATATGAATCTAGTACATTTATTTCAATGAAAAACAAAAAAATTTTACTTCACTATTCTAGATAAATTCCATAAGATATTGCTTAGAAGAAAATTAAAAACTTTTCCAAGAGAATCACCTAAAAAGTGTATAATTAGAACTAATTGGAGAGATTAATATATAGCAAGACAAATATGAAATAGGTTAAAAAAAACACTGACATTGAAAAGTATTATGTAAAGATCCATTTACATTTGTTATAAACATTATAGTAAATATTAATATATAATGAGAAAAGTAATAATATTCAGTTCTCTAAACTTACAGAGGTTTTGTATTGTATATATGTCAACTTATTTATGTTAATTTTACATACTTATTATTCTAGATTAGTTTTTTTATTTTTTATTCTTTGTAGTTTTAGATGTTCAGCATGCCTTATTTTGTTTGTTTATTTTTATGTGGTGCTAAAGTTCGAAACCACTGCCTCACACATGCTAAGCAAGCACTCTGCCACTGAGCCACAACTCCAGCCCTAGATTATTTTTTTTAAAGGATCAGATGCTAAAGCTAAAATTTGTTTGGATTTTGATTGGAAGATCATTGTAATAAAAGTTATATTTAATAAATATTTGGTATCTAACTACAAATTGAGTCATTTAATAAAGGTGCATGGAATATTTTCTCATTCAACCTTATTTATTTCATTTCATAATTAATTCCTTAATTTTTTTATTTCCTAGTAAACTTTTATAAAACAACACTAAACAAGAATAGAACATTTACCAATAGATGAAACAGAAAATCCTAATAGAGGAGTTTGAACTTCTTTCATTAACTCTAATAAGTATGTGAAAGTACTTCATTTATATTTAACATTTGCATACACAAATACTAATTTTAATATTTGCATATACAAAGCTTAAAGGAGAATATCACATTATACAAATGATGAAAATATTGTTTATGTTCTGTTAGCAATTCATATATATGTGAATATATATAAATGATCATATATATAAATAGATGATCTTCTCTAATAGAGCATTCACCAAAAATAACTTTCAAGTGCTTAAAATCATATGCAATCATAAGGTTAAAAACATATAAAAGATAAATTCTGTTAAAGTGAAGGCCAATAGATTCAAATGAGATAGGAACCAAAATATCTAAACCATATGTCATTGAATAAATTAATATGGTAAAATATAATTATTTTCCTTATTGAATTCCCTTTCATTTCCAATTATATCTTATAATTAATAATAAATTATAGCATTATGCATCTCAAAAGTACTAAAATTACTTGTAATTTTTGGAAATTAATATCAAATACTATACATGTACTAGGAAAAAGATTGCTTTTGAATGCATCAATAATATATCTATCTTTTTAGGCATTTTAATTATATTTTTATTTTTAAATATGTGCTAATATCAAGTCATAATGTCCATAAATCTTATTACATGGTATTTCTCCTAAAATGAAACATGAAACTCATATTTATTGTAGTCCACAAAATATCAGTCATTTTGCTTAAATTTTTTTCTTAAGTAAACAAAAGGAAAAATTATAATTAGCATTTCCCTCAGAATAATCCCCATCTGAAAAATGAAATGATTTTAGATTTTAAAGATACAAGCAATAAAGTTATTCTTATAAAAATATTTGATCTGACTCATTAAAAGCTCTGAAGAATATTTATATAATTTGCAATAGCAAGTATTGCTTTTTAGAAGGACAGACAAGAATTGCTGGAACTAGTGTAGGAGTTTTCATAGTCAAAGAAGCTGACAAAATATTTTATCTTCTCCTGGAAGGTAAATAACCAACTGTATTTTAAGAGACTGAGAAAAAGGAATGGAATATGTTGGAAAGTGGCTTATGAATTGGTCTTGCACATTAAATGCTAGCCAACGGTTTTGCACTGCTCATTCCAAAGACATTGAATTGTTTTCTTTCCAATCAGAAGTAATAGAAGTCAGCATAGCTTAGGAAGAAAATGGAGCCCTTGATGACTGAATCTGCTGCACAATAAAAGTTACAATCTGATTCTTTTCATTGTTTTCCTGGGAAGAAATTGATACATGTAACTGGCATCCCAGATCTAAATTTTAAGGAAGAAGTGGATGTAAAAATTTTGGCGTGAAAACATAAATAAATGAATGGAACCCACAATTACTAGGAGAAGAAAAGAAATTAAAAGAGATAGTGTTTATAAAGATAAATATCATACATATTAAAGTGTTATATTTTTTATTTATTCTAACTACATGAAATGTTAAGATGTAGAAATAGCTACTTTGTCATTTGTTTAATTACTGTTTTTCACTGAAATACAATATTTCTTTTTCTTTAATTACTGCTTTTCATTGAAATACAATATTTCTTTTTGTTAGCAAGTTATTTAAAATGTTTCTTTGTTTTCCACTTTAGTTTTCTTTTCTAAGAAAATATGGTAGAAAAAGAAATAATTACTTTCATGTTTTCATTTTGTTTAGATGTAGCTAGGCAGTGTTTTCTTTCCAATTGCTATGATAGGAAAAAAACAACTGTAATTGTATAGACTTTTGATTTGGCCATTAAAAATCACTTAAGCTGTAATATGTCCTTAAATTATACTTTATTGGAGTAATAGAAGCACATTTACTATAACAAAGAATATTTTAAAAATTCGTAAGTGTAACTAAATGTTCTAAATATATACTGTATTAGCAACTAGAATCAGTTGTCTAATTAATGTCTTCCTTTTCTTTCTTTCTTTTTTTCTTTTTTTTTTTTTTTCTGTGGATTGAACCCAGTGGCACTTTACCACTGAGCCACATTCCTAGATTCTTTTGTTTTTTTGTTTTTTGTATTTTATTTAGAGACAGGGTCTCACTAGGTTGCTTAGGGCCTGGCTAAGTTGATGAGGCTGGTTTTAAACTTACAGTCCTCTTTCCTCAGCCTCCCAAGTCACTGGGATTACAGGTGTGGGCCACCGCACCTGACTAATTAACTTCTATTCCATTCACATTTTAATGTAATAATGTTATTTAGTAACTTGGCATTTAACAAAGATATACACATATGTAATTTTATATATATAGATTACAAGTAAGATTAAATTGTTTTTCTTCAAAAATTGCTTTTATGAGTCATTAAAAAGTCAAAGTAATCTACTACAATGTATAGAGAAAATTCTTTCCTTGAAATTAATGTGAATCACCAGATATGAAGGTTATATCAGACTGTTGGAATGTTAGTAAAGTTTTACAATTGGTTCTCTAATAAAACAAAATATTGGCAGTGTTTGCTAATTCTGTGATATAAGGACTTCCACAATGGACATGGTCAAATTTAGCAACATTGTAGCATCAACCATGGACTTCAGAAAGATGCTCATAGGGGATTCAAGAGTCAATGCCAATAACTTGGATACATCTCTGCTTTTGATGATTATTTTATTGTGATGAAGTGATAGCAACTAATGAAATTATAGGGATTAGGAACATAGGAAAACCTGTAAATGGTCAGTGCTTTGACTCTGTTTAAGAGATCATTTACAAATTTCCAAGAGTTCTAAGATCTTGACCTTACTTCACCAGACTCTGCCTTCCTGTCCAGATTCCTTGCCTACCAGAGTCCCTTTTGATCCCTCTGCTGCATTCCGCATCAATACACACCCTTTGGCTCTTCCTGCAATATGTTGAGTTCCTTTCTCTCTCAGGATCGTGAAGTTTCTTTCAGTAATCTGGTATCTTCAGTCCTTATCATTGATAACATGATTCTGCCATACTCCTATTAGACTTCAAGGGATGTTAATGTACTCCAGAGTATCCTCTGAAACTGTAGTATTTATTTTGTGTTCAGATATCTGTTATCTGTCTTAATATAATGTAACTTTCACGAAAGCAAATTAACTTTTTTTTTTTTAATTGCTGTGTAATAACACAGAGAAGCAGCTAACACAATAGGAGTTTCCTTGAGTCAGGATTTTGGACAGGATTCTCTATACAGGGTCTAATACAGAAGGAAATTTAGGAGTCAGCCATGAGGTCATGGCTGACTATGACCTCATTAGAGAAGCTCATTGGCTATTAGAGAATTCCCTTCCGTGCATTTATAGGACTGTGGTTCCTGCATTCTCATTGGTTGTCAGCTGGAACCATACTCTGCTTCCAGAACTCATCTACCATGCTCTACCATATAATCCTCTCTAGAAATGATAATTTGCTTCCAGTTCAACAGGGAATCTTTTCCTTCACCCTAAAATTAAAAGTTATATTAGTTACATAATCAGTACAGTGACTATTTGTAGCACAATAAAAACAATAATTTAGTTTTTCCCTGGCTTTTGGCACAAATACCCTAAAACCCTTGAGAATTTCTGGGTAATACCAGTGTCTTTTCTACTCTTATCAGATGACTTCTTGGGAGAGGGAGGGTTTGCCAGCTTTGAAATAAGGACCAGTCCCCAGAAACCCCAAACACATAATTAGAGAGTTGAAACATTCAGTCCTACCATCCAAATGATGGTGACAGGTGAGTGGTTGAGAATTGAGTTCAGTCAGCAATTGCAAGTGATTTAATCAAGCACGCTTCCTTATTGTAACTTGATTAAGAAAAAATACACCCAAAGTGCACGATTTAGGAGAAATCCAGGTGGGTGAACACATTGACTTGCACGGGTGTAGCACATCCCAGCTCCACATAGAGAGGCTTCCATCCTCAGGATCCTTCTGGATCTCACTCTACGTACCTACTCATTGTGTCTGCTCATTTGTATCCCTTAAAATAAAACTGTAATCACAACTGTAGTCCCTTCCTGAGTTTTATGAGTGAATCAGAAAAGATCGCACCTGAGAAAGGTTGTGAGATCCCCAAAATTTATAATTGACCAGGAAGAGACCAGTGGGTTGCCTGGGGACTTCACTGCAGCTGGTATCTAGAGTATGGGCCATATTGTGAGACTAAAATACTGAAACACGGAATCTGCTACCTCTGGATAGTGGCAGAATGGAATCGAACTGTAGTACACCCACACGTTATCAGCAAACTACATAATTTGTTTCTGTAATAAACAATCAAGGCCTAACTCTTCACTTCTGCCATAAAACAACCTAATTAAAGGGGCAAATACAGTTGTTTTTCATTATCCAAGGGAAACAGGTACAAGATCTCCCACAGACACAAAAATGTAAGAACTATATTTTGATTTATAAAATGTTGTAGTTTTTGCACATGAACTATTCACTTCTCATATACATTTAATCTTCTCTAGGTTACTTATAATATTTAATACAAAGCAAATGCTATGTAAATAATTATTATACTGTATCATTTAGGGAATAGTAAGAAATAAAAGTCTGTAATATTCATAATAGACACTTTTTTTTAAATATAAAGAGTTGACTGTATTTTTTTACTTTCAGAAGTCTCATCCACCACTCAAGAAAATTACATTTTACAAGGCACACACAATGAGAGGGGATCAAGGGCTACTTCAGAATTCTTCCAACCACACTGGAGACGTTGGATGTCTAATGTCTAAAACAATGTTTAGTGCATGTAAATAACACAATGTAGATTTGTTTCTTGGCAGTTAATGTTCTTCATTTGACTTATTGTATGCATCAACAAAAATTGATTTTGAAATAGTTACACTATTAAAGTAATCTTAATAATCTTAAATATAGATAGGGATTATCCACATTGAGATCAATGTAGTCCTTCTTCTTTGTTAGATGTAAATGCTCTTTGTACAAAGGAGACTGAAGAACCTCCTAGATATGCTTTGACAATTTCTAAATTTTATGATTGGTGAATTGAAAAATGATTTGTTTCTTTAAAGTTTACTTTTTTTTTTTTTTTTTTTTTTTTACAGGGAGTAAGAGATGTCAAGTACAAATTGCCAAATCCTCTTTTCTTTCCTGTACAAATACTTTTTAATTGTTGCTGTACTTTAAAGATATCATAAAGTTGTCTTTGAACAGTTGAGGACTTATTTTTCTCTAAGGTAAATCAAATAGCTACTGAGTTACCTGAAATGAAACAACTTTTTCATGAAGTAAAGTCTCATTCAAGGTTAAAAAATATTAAATAAATGAGACGAATTCTTGGAGACAGGTAGTTACCATTCACAAAATATTTAATAGGTGTTATATGGAAAAATTTTAAATACATATTCTGTCTTTCTCTATATATACATACACACATACATATATATATATAAATACACATGCATATATATACCGATATATATACATAGTACATGTATATATGTGTGTATGCATACACATATACGTAGTATGTATATAAGCCCACACATATATTGAATATGTGTTATACATATGTATGTATTATATATGTATATATAACTAGTAGTACATCCTGAACAATTTACTAGATGACTTTTAATAATATCATAGCATTATTTATATCAAACAAAACACATGCAAATTTTCTGAAGTCCTTGACATTCTAAATTTTCTGTGGATTAATCCACATATCACGTTTATTTTAAAATAATTATATGAAGTTAATAGGAATAAGGTGACTTTATCTTTAACTATTTAATTTAATATCCACAAGATGCCAATATGCTGTGTGGAAGTTTACTGGAGAACATGAAATTTCTGAATTGCATTGAAGTATGTGTATGCATGTGTGTGTGTGTGTGTGTGTGTGTGTGTGTGTGTGTGATTTTCACATTTTCATTGTATCTGATCAGGTAATTATCTATTCAACTTTTAAAAGACCTGCAAGTTTAAAATTAATAATATGGGAGAGATGACACTGCTGAGTGTTTTTGAGAATGTGAATTACGTTTAAGCCTAAGGTATTGCTTTGAACATGTGAATACTGACCCTGGGGCTGAACCATAACTCAAATTTTGCTGAGCTTTGACCACTCATTGCAGTGACAAATGGGACAGATTCTACAAACTGCTTCACACAAATAATGGTTTCAGATTGCTTGTTGTGCTCACTTGCAGAGCTAAAAGAACCATTTTTCTTTTAATCCTTAAGGACAAAAATGCATTAAGCTTTCCACTTCTTATCCAATCAGTGCCATTTTTCCTCTTGTGAGTAAATGGTTTTGTGGAGTGTCTGTTAGTCATTACAACTACTGACTTAGGAAAGTCTCAATGCAATTTGAAACTTCTATATTCTCCAGTAATATTCAATATAGCACTTTCACCTTCAGTAGATATCAAACTAAGTAGTTCAGGATAGAGGTGTCTTCATCCTACTATTAATTAGCTTCATATAATTATTTTAAGATAGACATAATATGGCAATTAATCTATAGAGAAAAAAATCAATGATTTCAAAATATATATTTTATTTGATATAAATAATATAATAGTTTTATTTAAAGTTATCATAATCAATTGTTAACTACAAGGCAATCTGGCTCCTATGACCATCCTCTTAACCACTATAATATGTATAACTCATTTAAAACTCTCATTTAATAATTTATATATTATAAACTTTATACTTTTGAAGTTTATACCAATTGATATTCTATAAAATCATACTTACTATTTTAATTAATCTTTTTATTTATTCATTAAATCTTTTTAACTGACATTGTGCTTATGTTAGAAATTCAAAATCTGTACTAGATCCAACTAAATTTGTCATCCAAAAATGAATGAATAATGGAGTTATTAATAGATTATGCCAAAGTTGTAACATAATAAAGGAACCATTATTCAGCTTTCCATTGGTACGACAAAATACTTCAGTAAAACAACTTAAAAGAGAAAATGTTTATTTAAGTTCACAAATTCAGTCCATGGTGGGCTGGCTTCATTACTTTTAGCCCTATGATGACACTGAGAATCATGGTGGGAAGACACGGTGGAAAAAAGCTGCTCACTTCATGGCAACCAGAAAGCAAAGAAAGACAGAGCAAGAGGACAGGAACAACTTACATTCTATAAGGACATGCCTGATTGACCTATTGTCTCCAACTAGGCCCCACGTCTCAAAACTTCTACAACCTCCAATAGTGCTGGGTACTAAGCTTTCAACACATCATCATTTGAGGGACATTCCACATCCAAAGTGCAACAAGCTGGTCCTGGGCCCCAAGACTCATGCCAGTTTCACAATGAAAAGAACATTTTATCCAAATCCAAGAATCCCCAAAGTCATAATAATTTCAGCAGTTTTCAAAAGTCTATATCCAAAGTATGAGCCATAACATTATTCTTCTAGTTTTTGACTCAGGTTGAAACACAGGATCTTCCTGGGTTTTGAGCCAGCCAACTTTTTAACTAGAACTTATTTCATCAGTTCTCATTGTTCTTGGATCTTTGGACATAAATTTGAATACTGTATCAGTTCTCCAGCTATTTGTAGATCTATATGTTCTTAGACTCCATAACCACATGAGCCAGTAACATTATAATGCATGTGTACATATGTGTATTATAAATAAATACATATATATGTATATGTGTATATGTATATATCTAGTGGTTTCTATTTCTGTATAGAACTCTGACTAAACCAATATACTTTAAATGGCAAAAGCTTCCTCCAAGACACATTGTTTACAAATATGAAAATAAACCTTTTAATATAGCTTCAAGTTTGATATCTTGAGAAATTATTTAGATCATAAAAAAATGGGATTGAAGGGAAGGCAGGGTGGATGGGAAAAGGAAAGACAGTGGAATGAGTCTAGCATAAGTCTCTATGTACTTACATGAATGAACAACAGTGAATCTCAGCATTGAGTACATCCACTAGACATGATGTATTCCATGCTTTTATTATTGTGTCAAAACAGGTTCTACAATCATGTATAACTAAAAAGAACCAACAATTTTTAAAAATTAAAAATAAATAAAAATAGTTTCACATGAACTATTACAAATCTCACAAAACATATGAACACTTAATCATGGTCAAAACACCAATCTGGATAAAGAAAATGTTGTCAGTTACTTACAAAAAAAGCACAGCAAATTCTGTCAGGTAATGACTGTCACCGTTTCCTATTGTTGACGGTTTCCTGCTGCAGGTTCCCTTTTGCATTTATATATATATATATTGCATCACACACGATACAAAGTGGCAGAGACAACTTGGATTATCCACTGACAAAAAATATATTACTAAATGGTATTTCTTTTGTTTGTTTGATTAGTGAATTGAAATGATTCAGAACATCATACTTCTTTTTTATCAATCATGTAAGAATTATTTACAGTTTGCATACTGAACTTGTCCTTTCCATATCACAATTTTCTCATAAAATGCTAGACACGATTTTGTAACAAACTTCCTCATAAAATAAAACAAACCTGCATAATAAATGAAGAGAAAAATCTCAAAAAACCCATAAACATTTCACAATATTTTACTTCCAAACTATATAAACCACATTTTCCAGTATTTATAACAATATCAAATATGAGTGGAACAATTAACATTGAATACATAAAATGCTTCCTTTGATTTTTCTCTCATACCAGTTTAGTCTGTTCATTCTGTAAATGAGTCAGTAGCCCATAAAAAAGTTGGAGTAAGCTTTCCTAGAAGAATGCAATGTCACCTCTGTAGAGTGCCACACTCCTGATTTTCAATGGCTTCTATTGTCTCATCTATATCTGACCCAATCAAATAAATATGATAAAACTAAATAGTATATTCAGGGTTGGAAAACCACCAATTAATTGCTAATGGGATTTCCCAGTCACTGTCAATGTTCCCAATTATCTGATTTTTTTTTTATTGGAGATAGAAGCCAGAAGCCTCAGTAAGTATGCTTTCTACCACAGAGTTACATCCCCAATCTCTATTTTAATCATATAATATATAAATTCCTTTCTAGACTTAAAAAACATGCCTGAATTTTTACTAAGACATTACATGCTCCTTCTAATCTCCATTCCATATATGCAGCACATATTCAGCAATTTATCCAAAATCACTAATAGACAAATATGCATGCATATTCATAATTTGAAATCAAATAAATTATGTAATTATGTCTAATATGTCATCTTCCAAAGTAGAATCGTTAGCCTAAACACAATAAATGTAATAATGGTATGCTTATTGTGTATTTTTAAGGAAATAAAAAGTTTTGTTAAATCCATATTTTGAGGAAATATTCATGGATAACATGACATAATATTTGGAATTTGGTTCATAATAATGAGTGAGGAGTTGATTGATACAGATTAAGTAAACTTGCAAGAAGATAATAATTGCTGAAGAATGTAAATAGGTTTCCATATTATTTACTTATGTATTAAAATTTTACTATGAGTTTTATAGTAAGAGTATAATTTTTAAAAGTTAAAGAATGAAGTGAATAACTCTTCATATATTATTTTGAAATAATGAAAAGTATTATTTTTCATTTAGCTTTGGCAAAATAAAAACATTGGCACTAAATAAACAATAAAAGTGTATATGTCTGTTTTGTCATATTATTGGTAGTGAGTTCCTTATTAAAAAAAAGAGAAACATGAGCATTGCTTCCAGTTATTGATTTACTATTAAAATTCATTTTATAGTAAATTATGTGCTCAAATTAATGTTACTTTTATTTCAAAATTTAATCCCCTTTGAAAATAAGTTGTAGGAATATAAACATTATGGGTGAATTAAGTCCTCCTAAAATTCATATGTTGAAGGCCAAACCTCCAATATCTCAGAATGTGACTGTGAGCTTAATAAGTTAAGATCAGTTTTTGTAGCCTTAGCTTAGTATGGCTGATTTCTCATGAGAAGAGGAGATCTGAAGTGCACACACAGAGAACCATATGAACACACAGTTAGAAGGCAAACTAATACAGTAAATATTCTAAATTTTTCTTCTCTTCCACAGAATCATTTTCTTTTAATATGTGCATTAGTTTGCCAAGGTTGCTGTAACAAAATACCCCAGAGTATGCTGCTTAATCAACAAAAAATATTATTTCTTACAGATTTTGAGGCTGGAAGTCCGTGATAAAGGGTTAAAAGAGTTGGTTTCCCCTGAAGCTTCTCTTCTTGACTTGTGGATGAATTATTCTGTGTCTTCACATGGTGTATTTGTGTGTGTGTGTGTTTGTGTGTCTGTGTGTGTGTGTCTAATATCTCTTCCTTTTACTATATGAACACCAGTAACACTAGATTAGAGCTCCCAAATCAGAGTGACTTCATTAAACTTAAGTAAATGATTAAAAATTGTGTTCCAGCCTCTTTGGGGTTTAGAAATTCAATTTAGCAGTCTGAGTGTGAACTTGATTAAGTCTACAACAATAGGCTTATAGACATGGTTGCACACCTGTTTATTTGATTTGAAACATATATTTTGTGTGTTCAAGAAAAGGAAGATGATTAAAAACTTTGCAAAAAAATATTCCTGATTTTGACTATTACTCTTCAAACCTATTTCCATTACATTATAAACAACCAATCTGTAGATAGTCTTCTTCCCCTATTGTTTCAAGATGCAATGCCACCATTTAAATTCCCAACATAACACCTGCCTCTTTTAAGATCCAAACTCATTTACCTTACATTTTTGTTTACATGATGGATTATGTTATAGCCTCTCTTTCTGAATGCACCCCTCACCCACTATGCACCATTTTTGCTTTTCAACTGGAAGAAAATCTTAGCACTCTTTTTACTTAAAATTGCCTCCCATTTGAGTCTCATGAGCTGTGAAATATAGTTTGGATACAAAGAAGAAGATAAATAGTTTTCATTTTTTAGCCTACAGAAAATGGTTTGTTCTGCTCTGGGAACTAGTAAATCTAAAAAACACCCTGACATAAATTCTCTCTTCTTTTAATAACAGTAAGCATTTAAGTGAATGGGTGAATTACTTCAGATTCCATGTAATTTATTAAAAAGAGTTATTAGAGATGCAATGTTTTAGACAATATTTAATATCAGTCTTCATTTAAGATTAAACAATTTAGGACAGCTTTTGATAAATATTAAAATAATTTATAAATGAATATTGAATATTTATTATCTGTAATCATTATGTATATATTTGTCCTTTAATTTTAGATTTGGAAAATGCATTCAATTTCTTTGTGGATTGATGTGACCTATAAAGTTTTAGTATTGAATCCCTTTCATTCCCACCCTTTATTTGCCTTATTTAGCATAAAACAGGTATTTGTAAAAGTAAATATAGTTCCACCAAATGTGTTTATTTAAGAAAAAAAGGGTATTCTTGCATTACATTAACTATGTTGATCTGATCAGACTACTAATTTTATTCACCTACTTTTACTTTGTCTGTATTACAAAGTGATCAAATCATAGTTGATGTATAATTAATAGGACTATATTTAGTAAAGCACAATAATTCAAATTTAATTTAAAGTTCTGAATTTTTAATGAACTTAGTTAATGCTGTCATCTTCTATGAATTCAACTACCAAAGATCTCCTGTTATGTATGTGTATGTATATGTGTATATACATAAATAAATATCTCTATGTACATACACACTGTATATTGACAGAGAACATATCTTTAAACAATATTCATATGTTGAATACAAGCTAAAAGAAACAAACTACTGACCAAATAACTAAAAAGAAAATTCAGTAAATAAGATCTCCATAGAGGACTTTGGAAATTTCTTATTTATCTAATCAGGATATTTTCCTGAATAAAACACACGTTTCAGACTTCTAGAAAAATCTTGGTATGCCTGCCCTTCACCAGGCATTCTCCCACCCTTACTAAAACTATGATTGATTTGCCTATTTCAATTTTGCCATCAACCTCAGTAGTTTTTCACAAGTTGATTTCTCACAATATATCCAAATGTACTTTGTCATCCAAATTCCAGTTTTTCATCAGATGCAATATGTGTATTACCTATTAAATTATAAATATCAATTACTCTGTGAAGATTTAATTATATACCCCAAACTTCTTTGGAACCTCATATTTCTTTCTTCTTTAAAAATGGTTGATAGTAAAATATTCATATAAATGATTAATGTTTTAATCTTCCACTTGATTTAAAGTTTCATAAGTATAAGGGCTAAGTTTTTAATTCATATTATATCCAAATGTATAAAAATTTCTAAAATATTAGTTTTTCAATGAGTACTTGTTGAAAATAAATAATAGCAAAAAGAGAAACAGAGACAGAAACTAAAAGAGCAAAAGAAAGTTCTTCAGGAATGGTAGACTATCTCAAAATCCTATGCCTCATAAAAATAATGAAATTAGTATACTGGAAGAGCACTTGAAAAAGTCAAAATAAACTCTTTCAGGACTCTGGAAATTAGTCAAAATTGTACTGCACTTTGAGGAACATTTATTTAATAGTAATTTTTAAAGGCCCAAATTCTATGAGGCATTGAACTTTGACTTAATATTGCATTTTTGGCATATTGCAGAAGCAAGAAATGAAAGCTGATGGAAGACATGAACGCATGCCTGATGTACACAGAGATGCTCATCAAAGTCTGGAATACTTTTTAGTTTAAGGTGTTAGAGGAAATCTGTTGACAATCATTAACTAAGATGAATGAGTAAAGATGTTAATGGCCACACACAGAAGACAATACATAATTTTTTTTTCCAGGAAAGATTCCAAATAAATAGCAGCAGCACTGACAAGTTATAGGGAAAAGGGAGGAATCAAATCTCCTCAGAAGCATGCAATATTTTTAAATGTCCAATTTAAAAATAAACAAACAAAAAAAGAAGCTTACACTACAATAGGAACAGATGGGTCTTATGCAAGAAACAAAGTAAAAAAAAAATTCAGTAGGAATTTTTCCAAAGTAAGAACAGGTTTTGGACTTAATAGAAAATGATTGTGATTCAGATACTATAATTATGTTCAGTGAATGAAAGCAAACAATGCTCAAGAAGTAAATAGAAAAATATGCTAACAATTATTACAAATAGAAAATACTCAAGTGTTATGGTTTGGATGGGAGGTGTCCCTCAAATGCTCACATGTGAGACAATGCAAGAAGATTCAGAGAAGAAATGATTGGGATTAACTGAGTGGTAACTGAAGTGATAGGGTGTGGTTGGAAGAGATTGGAATTGGCATGTGACTTTTGGGCATATATTTTTATCTGGAGAGTGGAGACGCTGTGTCTTTACTTCCTGATGATACATCTGCTACACTCTTCCGCCATGATGTTTTGCCATACCTAGAGTCCTGCGGAATGGAGCTGACCTTCTATGGACTGAGACCTCTGAAACTGTGAACCCTCAAATAAACTTTACCTTCTAAAATTGTTCTAGTCAGATCATTTAGTCACAGTCCTCCAGAAGCTACTAAGACATTAAGACACAAAATAAGACAAAAAAAGAATCTCAGAACTCAAAAAATTCAACAGAAAAATAAATATTCCATTTGCATATAGATAATAGACATAAATATATATTTTTCTGATAAAGAAATATATATGGTAAACAGGTATATGAAAAAATGTTCAACATCATTAATTATCAGGAAAATACATATCGAAACCACAATTAGGTATCACTTCATGTCAATAAGAATGAATGGTTCCTACCTAGAAAAGTTAGCCAGTATCAGTAAGGTTACAGAGAGAAGGAGACACTTGCATTCTGATGACTTAACAGAACAGAAATTGCTTTGGCTTGGATCTGTAATGTCCATCAAAGAGCTCATCATTGAAAGCATGATCCCCAATGCAGCAAGATTTAGAGGTGGGGATTTTAGGTAATGATTAGGGTTCCGGTCTCATTACTGGATGAATCTATTTGCTTGATTATTCACAGATAATCAATTAATACAGACATAATTGATGATAGTATGGAGATTCCTAACAAATTAAAAGTAGAACAATGGCATGATGCAGCAAACCTATTGCTAGATTTATGGCTAAAAGAAACTAAATCAGCATGTTGAAGAGACACCTTCTTTCCACAGTTAATTATAGCACTAGTCACAAGAATCAATAATTGAAAACGTTTGAATGGTTCATGAACTGATGAATAAAGAATTGTGGAAATATACACAGTGGAAAACTGTAAACATAAAAATAGGCGAAATGCTCTCATTTGTGACAATATGAATGGAACCGAAGACCATTAGGTAAAATGCAATCTGCAGGCACAGAAAGATAGTAGCACATGTTTTCACACTTATGTGGAATCTAAAATGTTAAACTCATGGAATTTGAGAGTAGACTGATTGTTATCAGAAGCCAAGGAGAGTGTGGGAGGTGACTAGATGGGGATAGGTTTATCAAGGGCTATTAAGTCACATTATGTGATTGTAGATAAGAAGAGTGCACTGTATATCTCAAAAAGTGAAGAAAATGTATTTTCTTTTACCATAAATAAATGATAAGTATTTGAAGAGATAGATATCTTTAAACTGGTTTAAACATTACAAAATGCTATTGCATTGAAACATTACATAGTATTTCATTAATATGTACAATGTTTATGCTTATATGTATAAATTTAAATAAATTATTTTAAAAATTCCAGAGTAGAAAAATGCATTAACTAAAATTAAAAAATTACTAGATTGGAAGGACAGATTATTAGACCTGGTAGAAGAAAGAAAGAATCAATGCCTCTGATGATAGATAAATTAAGATTATGCAGTTTGAGGAACATAAAGAGTAAAGAAGGAAGAAAACAAAACAAAACAAAACACATTCAGACTGGATAGCAATAACCATGCCGGCTTATGCACAACAGAGTTCTCAGAAGAAGATAGAGAATGCACAAGATTCCTGTGACTCTTGAAATATAGATTTAGTGGCTTAACATAACACAATTTGCTTTGTCTTGAATCTGCAATGTCCCTCAAAGAGCTCATGGTTGAAAGCATGATCCCTGATGCAGCAAGTGGAGATTCAGAGGTGGGAATATTAGGCAATGTTAGGGCTCTGGCCTCACCACTGGACTAAGCTATTTGCTTGATTATCCATGGATAGCTGAATGGATAGCCGAATGGTAACAGTGGGCAGGTGGAGCATGATTGGAGGAAGTAGGATGTGGCCTTCAAATATATCTGTTCCTGTTCCATTCCCCTCTCACCTCACTCTCTGCTTCCTTGCTGCAAAAAGTGGAGCAACTTTCCTTCACCATGCCCTTCTGCCATATTATTTTTGCCTTGCAGCTAGCCAACCATAGACTGAATCTCAGAAACCATAAGCCAAAATAAGTTTTCCCTCTCAAAGTTTTTATTATCTGGTATTCTGGTGTTCTCAGTAATTAAAAACTGCCTACCACATACATTGGTACCTGTAAACTGGGTACAATGCTTGACAAACTATGACCAGGAGGTTCTGAAGACTCCAGAACTGGTTTGAGAGGAGTTTGGAAAAGTTTGGAGAGGCTGGCTGATGAGAGCTTAGAATGATGTAAGCAGAGCTTAACAAGCAATTCTGGTGTAAGCTCAAATAATCCAAATGTCCACAGGAATGCTTACAATAAAGACCATCCTCAAAAGGCTCAAGATGCGAATGAGTTAGACACCATTTATGTTACGTTCAGACAAAGAACTTGTCTCCATTTTGTCCGTGTCGTTAGGCTGAATTTGAAGATGATAGAATAATTAACCTGGTGGAGGAAATTTCAAGGCAGCTCAGTAGGCAGTGAAAAAGGGTGTTGCTGATGGCTTTTAGTCAGTTTTACTATGAAAATCAGGAAAAAAAGGAAGAGAAATACTTGAAAAATTTGCAGTATGGCTAGAAAACACTTGTAAAATTGGTCCAAGGAAGGGGTGGTTTTTGAAAAGATTGGAACCACTAAAAAGAAACTAACTTCTACAGAGAGGTGATGGGAAAAAGATAACATTTAGAGCAACTAAGGACTAAGCACGACTCCCTCATGGCAGGCTCAATAATGTAATAATGAAAACTCCTTTGAAAGACATTGCTTTAACAAGAGACTTTGGGGGTGCCCTGCTCACAGTGGTGTGCCTAGAAAATTATTTCCCCAGGATTCATTTGATAGTTCTCAATAATCCAGGCATTCCAAACCTACTGCAATGGTGGTCCAGGGGACTCTGCTACTGCTTGAGCTAGCAGAAGACCTTGGCATCATCCATGCAGTGCTGGGTTTGCAATAATACTGGATGCTGGAATTAGGGGGTCATGGAGTCTTCCATTGAGATTTCAGAGTCAAGTCTGGGAGACCAGGCAACATGCATGAGTGTCAGATTCCCTGCAGACAGCCTCTGAGCAGATGATGTATGAAACTGTGAGAATAGAACACAAGTTGTAAAAGGAGACCCAGGGAATTAAGAGATACCAGGATGTGGAACATCTTAGGAAAACTGCCAGAAAAGAGAAGAACCAGGCCAAGAGGGAAGTTATGTGGGTGGCCACTGGCCAAGGCCTAAGGGTCTCTTTGCTCAATCAATTTTGGATTTAACATCTCACCGCCGTGGGTCCCAACTGCCAGATAGGGAGATGCAGAACTTTTTGTCCAACCAGGTTTTGTTCTTGCTTTGGTCTTATTCTTTCTTTCTCTGACCCTGTTCCTTCTTTTTGGAATGGGAATGGTTACTCTGTGCAATTTAATATTAGATGTATGTAACATGATTTTTTATATTTACAGGTTCTCATACCAGAGACTTTTCTGTGGGTCTCAGAAACTTTGGATTTTTGCTTTGGAATAATGGTGGAACCATTAAGACTTTGGGGACTCTTAAAGATGGACTGAATGCAATTTTCCTTCTTAGATGGGCTTGAGATTTTGGGGGTCAGGGATGGAATGTTATACTTTGGATCCAGAATATCCCACAAAAATCTCTTATGTAAGGCAAGGAAGCAATGTTCAGACATGCAAAGACTGGATTATGAGTTATGAATTAATCCATTTGATGGAGTGATAATTTTGAATGGACTACTCACTACTGTGTAATTACTGTAGGCTGGTGGGGCATGGCTGGTGGAGATAGGTCACTGAAGTTATGCTCTTGGGGACTATAGATTGCTGCCTTCTTCTTCTTCTTCTTCTTCTTCTTCTTCTTCTTCTTCTTCTTCTTCTTCTTCTTCTTCTTCTTCTTCTTTTCCTTCCTTCCTTCCTTCCTTCCTTCCTTCTTCTTTTCTTTCTTTC
>JAJEJO010052921.1:75146-85427 GCA_020662805.1 Glaucomys volans
TCCTCCTCCTCCTCCTCCTCCTCCTCCTCCTCCTCCTCCTCCTCCTCTTCTCTCTCTCTCTCTCTGGACTCCTCACCCTCTCCCTCCAGCTGCCATGAGCTGAACAGCTTTCCCCTACCATACCCTTCCACCATGATGCTTTTGTCTTGGACCCAGTAAACATAAACCAAAATAAAATTTTCTTCCTCTCATTTTTGTTCTTGTCATGTGTTTTGGTCAAGCAATGAAAAGCTAAGACATCAATTCTGGAAAAAATATTTATTATCAAAATAAAATGTTTTTTTAAATGAAGAGAACATAAATAATAAACTAAGATAGCTTATTAGAGGTAAAATATGCAAGGGCAATTGTAATGGCTGATTAGAGTACTTAATTATACTGATAATTTATATATGAGGATTTATATAAATACATATATACATATATATTTATTTTTCACTGAGAATTTAACCCTGGCATTGCACTAGTAGGCAAATGTTTTATCACTGAACAGCATACCCAACCTGGAAAAGTTCTTGAAAATGATATGAACATATAGAAGCCAGAAGTGTCATATCAGGACATTGAGATGCCAATGTTGACCTGAAAAGTTACAAGGATGCTTATTTTCTTTTGTTCATCCAAAGTTTGGCTATAGGTTATCACAATATTGTACAAATATTCTCTTATCACACCTACTTAATGAATTATAAAATATCTATAGCCATCACTAAAAACTATTTGAATTATTCACTCATATAAATTTATGAATTACATTTCTCTGTGGATATACAGATTAATCAGAATTCTTAAATCAAGCACATTATAGGAAATAGATATGGCACCAAAATTTCCTAGAAACTGAAAGATAATCCTGACTCTAAAAAAAATACCCTAATTCAATTCCAAATTTATGTGCAGATCACATTTCCTTCCTTTTTTAGGTCAGGTCTGTACTGAGACATTTTTGATTCTCAAAGGCTTCAGAATGTAAGACTTTATATCATGTATTACATAGGTATTAAATAATACCATTCATTGTATTCCCTGATTATCTCATACATAAACTGAAGAAAACAGAAGAATTATATGTCAGAGTTTTTAAATGAATATATTTCTTTTGTTTTTTCCCTTTTTCTAGCAAGGAGCAGTAGTTTTAATTTTTATTTTCAAAAGTCCAAATTTTCAGTAATTAATGAGTAAATTCTAATCCATACCCACAACCTATGCCTATTATTTAACTACATTCTCAATAACATAAAAATATACATATATTGATGTATTAGGAATAAAAATAAAGTTGTGGTGTTCTCTCCATGGTTACATTTGTGATATTCTACATGTGGGTTGATTATTTAAAAATTAAAATCTGGTTGTACTGTGAGGCATTTCTTAACTGGCTTCTTGTGATCATAGGAGAGAATATGTTCTTCATTTTGGTGATACAAATTCCCAAAAACTTGCCAAATAAATTTTCATAGAAAATTTTCTAATGAATATGCTGTTTAAATTCTAAATAAGGCACATTCTCTTAAACTGACATAGATACTGTCCTCGTAATGAGAACTGTGTGGGCATTTTGAATTAGATTTTAGCCATGGCATATTGTACCTAATATTGAAAATACATACAAGAGAGGAATGTGAAATGTCATTTATAAAACAGTGCATAACCTCTACCTTCCAATAGGCCCATTGTATTGTCTAAGCAAACGCCTGGCAAAAATTTTATTTTAGCAACACTTGTTTTTGGGCAGCATTTGTAGGTCATTCAGCAATAACGTTCTCTTTATATTTTCAATTAATTGACTGTAGTGAATTGAATCTTTGTGATTTTATTTTGGAAAACTTCTTTAGAATCCAATTATGCTTTGAACGCTTTCAGTTTGTATCTTTAAATGCACATAATAGGTGGTAGTCAAAAGCAGAACGATTATCAGGAAAAGTCATTTCCTATAATATGCTTGAAAAGATATTCTGAAAAGTCTGACTGCTATGAAACATCAAAGATTTTATATTAAGTAATGATTAATGTCATTTAAATGTATGTCTTTGGTATGAATAAAGTCCAGGAATACTCACAATAAAAAATCATACAGGCAAAAACAAGCAAAAAAGTGATCTCTAAAGTCAATAAATACTCTGAGAATACAAGACCTTTGGTTTTTTTAAAGACAGGATTGAAAAGAAAAAGTATGTTATGAAGTACAACTAAAACCTCCACCTATATTCTGACAGATAAGATTCATATACTCATTGAAATAAAGACCTAGAAAAATAAAATTTATTTTTTAAAAAACAATAACAAAGAAATGTGTTCTGCTTGACTTTGTTTGGGTTAATTTGGGGAAAAATGTTTTCCCAAACAAGTCCACAAATTTAACAGCTCCTTCCTCTTGGAGTGTTATGACCAGTAATTATGATATTATGTGCATATCAAATAAAAGATAAGTAAGTAATCTTTTTCATAAAAAGTTAAACTATAACTTAAATCTTCCCCACTAACATATTTGTAGTTCCATATGATTTTACTGTTTAGTTCCAGTAACATTTTTAAAAGCAATAAATATTATACAACTTCTTCAAGAGAACAAGAGGAAATACTTCCCATCTAATTATTTTATGAGTTCTCACTACCAAAGCTTAACACAGACCAGGAAAAGAAAATAAATTTCAATTCTATCCAATAAACGTAAAGGCAAAAGTCTTACAGAAGCTGGAAGCTGAGATAAACACTCCTGTAATCCCAGGGCTTGGAGGTTGAAGCAGGAAGACCACAAGTTCAAGATCAGTCTCAGGAATTTAGCAAAACTCTGTCTCAAATTTTTTAAAAAGGGCTGTGAATATAGCTCAGTAATAAAGTGCCTCTGGATTTGACTCCCAGTACCAAAAACTAAAGAAACTCATATGCAAAAAACAGAAAACCAATTATCATCCCATAGAAAACCAATAAATCAACAACCCCCCAAACTGTATTTATTAGGATTTATTCAAGATTAAATGGTCATGGTAGATTAAATTTTATTTACATTATTATAACAAAAAATGAAGAAAATATAGTATGAAGATCCTAAAATTCCTAGATTCCTAAAATTACTAGATAATATTTAACACCCATTCATGAAAATAAATTTTATCAAATAAGTAAAGGGAGCCGATATAATGATAAAAAAGTTGTTTATATAAACAAAAACTCAAACAAAGAGAATGGAAAATGTCAAGTGCTTATTCTTAAAATCTCTTTAATTTATTATTATAAATCTTCATTAATAATTATTGCGATATAGAAAGAAAATATATGGTCATCTTAAGTTCAATAACATAATGAAGAAATATCCAGATTTCTCTAAAAGAAAATAGTTAAGTTTTTATTTTTTGAAATTAGGTTGCCTACATGAAACACCAAACTTTTTCTTAATAATAACTATAAATATAAACAATGGATCTGAACTAAACTGGCTTATTTTAAGCTTAACAAAAAACTAAATTACATTTGTGTCTATAAATAAAATTAAATAATGTAATTAAAAACAACTTATGTAAAATGTGTAAACAAGAATAAGATTTTGAAATGAGTTTAAAAATATTATGGTATTAATTCTTGAAAAATTTTATTCCCAATGACAACTATTAGAAAAGACTCAATTATGCACACAAAATGCTCAGGGTTTGAAAGATCCATTACTATTAATATGTCAGTTTGCTACATTTGATCATCTGAATACAATTCAAAAACTCTACAAGTAGTTTACTGTTAATGGAAATTATGAAGATGATTCTGAATATTATCAATAAAAATGAAGATGCCAAATGCAGCCATGATACTCCTGAACAAGAGTATACAGGCTGAACTATCTTTCCAATCTTTTACAATCTATGTGAAATCTGTAATGATTTAACTTTATTATCTATACCATTTTAGAAAAAAATAGACACTGAAAATTCAGGAACTCATAAATTGTTATGGTTTGGATGTGAGGTGTCTATCAAAAGCTCATGTGTGAGACAATGCAAGAAGGCTTAAAGAAGAATGCTCAGGTTATGAGAGCCTTAACCAATAGGTGAATTACTCTCCCGATAGGAAAAAACTAGGTATGGTATGGCTAGAAGAGGTGTGTCATTGGGGGCATGCCTTTGTAGTACATATTTTGTATCTGATGAGTGGAGTCTCCATCTCTCTGTGTCCTGGTGTGATGTCCAGAGTTGCTTTCCCCTCCCACACTCTTCCTCCATGATGTTCTGCCTCACCCTGAACCCCAAGGAATGAAGTTACTTTCTATGTACTGAAACCTCTGAAACTGTGATCTCTAAAATAAATTTTTCTTCTCTAAAATTGTTCATCTGGTCTTTTGGTCACAGCAGCAAAAATACTGACTATAACACAAATATTCCTTAGGTTAACTAAGAATGTGGGTGCATATCAAGTTTCTAGGACCACCGTAATAAATTAATATCCCAACTAGGCAAAGGGAGGTGGTATCACATTTCCACTGCTGGGAAACACTATTCAAAGGCAGATCTTTAATAACAACACATATATCATCACATAATATCAAAATGTACAGATTGTAATCAGATATCAGTCATTAAACACTGATCTAGAATATCTCAATTTAAATAAAGAGACAAAAAACAAAATGAAAGAGAGTGAAATGATCAGACAAGAAATTTAAGGTAACTATAATTAAATGTTCTAATAAGTAGGAGGCGTTGTCCTCAATGTGATGATGGAAGTGGGCCTAGTGAGTCTTTCTGAGACTAACTGAGGGCACACCCCTGAAAGGGTTGTGAGACTCTGGGCTTTCTGGATTCCTGATTTGCCACGTGATCTCTTCCTCACACACTTGCTCCCAATATTGCCATCTACCATGAGGTAAAGCAGTCAGTGGAGTACCTTGTAATTGCCTGCAGAGTGTGTTGAAACTTACAGCTTTTAACTTTGAGCAAAATAAACATTTTATTTACAAAGCTAGATTGCTTCAAGCATTTCATTAATGAAAAATTGACTAATGAATTGTGAGTCCAGAATTCTAAATCCAGTAGAAATATCCTCTCAGAATGAAGAAAAAAAATCAAAATATTTTCTAAACCATAGAAAGTTAAAAAGTTATGTAACTAGAGGATCTACTTTCATAGAATGACTAAATAACTTCTCTAAATAGAGAAGAAATGATAAAATAAGAAAAGGTGGAACATCAGGAAAGAAAGAAAAACAGTAAAAATTGAAAATGTAGCAAATACAATAGAATTTAAATTTTTCTTCATTTTTCCAAGTTATAATTCATGGTAGAAGTGAAAGAATTACAATTTCTAATGAGGTTCTCCATGTAGATAGAGGAAATATTTAAGAAAATTATATATAGTTAAAAATAGGTAAGCACTGAAAAGATATATATAGTTTAAAAATGCTAGAGGGATGAGAACATAAAATGAAAATAAAATTATAGATTTGAATAAACTTCTTATAAAAAAGTTAAAAAAGAAAAATATGTAGACTTACCCCTTTAAATGCCATCAATATGTACATTCAATGTAAATGGCTTAAATATACAAATTAAGGTCAAAGATTGGGAAAGTGCATACAACAACGTGATATAATTAGGTGCTTTCTATAAGAAACTCACTTCAAATATGGTGAGAGCACAGAGTTCATGTTATGGGTGTGGTCTGAGTTCATCCTACAAGGCTTCATGGATTGGAAGCTTTGTCCCTAGCGTGATGATCTTGAGAAGTGGCTTCCAGTGCATGGCCCTCAATCATATCTCCACATACATAAATTCACAAAACATATCACCAAATGTATAAAGATTGAAATAGAAGGAATTTTGTGATCATGATGTAATCAAATGATAATAAGAAAAATATTTTTAAAATATCTCAGTACTTGAAAACTAAACAACATATTTCTAAAACAGTTCTTGTTCAAAAGCAAAGTCCTCAGGGAATTTTTTTTTAAAGGAAACTAATGAAAATGCAGAACATCAAAAATTGTGAAAAAGAGTTAAATCAGTAATGAGATAGAAATTTACTCTTTTCATGAGGAACAAAAGGAGGATCTAATCAATAATCTAAGTTCACATTAAATGATGTAGACATAGAAAAGTAAGACCACTAGAAGCCCAAATTTTATGGAAAGAAGGAAGGAAATAATAAGGAAAGACCACAAATCAATGATATCAGAAGTAGACAACAAACACATAAAGGAAACAAAAAACTGGACCATGAAAAGGATCAATGAATATGATGAATTTCTAGGAAAAAAAACATAAATTACAAATTAAAATCATAAATGAGGCAACAGATGTCACTATAGACCTTGAAGATGCCAAAAGGTCAATACAGAAGTTCTATAAACAACTCTACACATGCAATTCAAGAACAGATATAATGGAAAAATATATTAAAAGGACCAAATAAAATAGATCTTTTAAAGCACTGTAAAATTATGAAAGAGATAAATGTTGGTTTTAAAATTCCCTAAAACAAAAACTCTAAGACTGGATTCTAAGACTCTAAGAAATAGATTCACTGAAGAATTCCATTAAGACTTTAATAAGAAATTAATTTTAACTCTACATAATCTTCACTAGAAAATAGGAGAAATGACTTTCCCACTTTATTCATCAAGCTAATATTGCCATGATATCAAAACCAGAGAAAAAATATATCAAATGAAATCCACAGACCACTAACTGTAATTACTAAAGATGCAAATTTCTTAACACACTTAATATGATAGAATTCAGCAATATATAGAATTATACATCTCTACCAACTAAAATCTATGTGGAGAAGCAAGACTGACTCACTATCTGAACATTATTACAATTAATTTACAGAATTGAAAGGGTACAGAAGAAAATTCACATGAAAGATTCTGATGATGAAAAAAATTGTCAGAATTCAATATCCATTAGTCATAAAAATACTTTAATCTCTTCAGGAATAGAAAGATTTCTCTTCTCTGTAACATATTTGCAAATCTCCTCTGCCTAACATTGCAAATAGTGGTGAAAGACTGAGTGTTTTCCATCTCCAGTGAAGAATGGGTACTAATATTTACTCTCACCACTGCTATTCAACAGAGTACTGGGAGTTCTGGTAGTACAACGAGAGTCAAACTGCCATATAGATTGACACTTTCCATATTTGCAGATGACATAATGGTCCACACAGAAAATCCAAAGAATCTACCAAAAACCAACAAAACAAACTAAAACCTCCCAGAAATGAAAAGAACTCAGCAAGTTCATAGAATATAAGAGCAACATAGGAAACTCCTTGTAGCTTTTTATGGACTCCATTCCTTGCCAAAATAAAGATTAAAAATGCAATAGTATTTACAGTTGCTCAGAATATAAAAACACTTAGGTATAGATTGAATAAAATGGATGTGATGAGAAAAAAGAAGGGCACGTCAAGTCTTAGATTATAAAAATCTTAGTAAAAATAAAAATTCTCCTCAAGTTGACAGACATATGCAATGCAATGTCATTTCTGTCAAAATCCCAGCAACAATTCTGAAGATGTAGACAACATTAGTCTAAAAGTTTTATAGTGAAATGCAAGGAAATAAGAACAAGTAAGACAACCCTGAAAAAGAGTGAAGTGGGCAGAGTCACACTAGCAGATAAGAAAATTACTGTACACTTAGCAAACATGCCAGTGTGATACCAGCAAAAAGAGCAAAGGTAGACAGGGCAGAATAAAGAACTCCCAAGTAAGTGCAGCTCACAAATTTTTTTTTTTTTTTCAGTCCTGGGTTTTGAACCCATGGACTCATTCATGCTAGGCAAGCAGTACACAACTGAGCTAAATCCCCAGAAATTTTTTGTTGTTGTTGTTAAATAAAAAGATTAAGCCTTTCCTGCAGTAAAAATAACTTTTGTTGGGCACTCAGGCAAACTTATAAGACCAGCAGCTCAGGAGGCTGAGACAAGAGGATTACAAGTTCAAAGTCATCTTCAGCAGCTTAGAGAGGCCCTGTCTCAGAAAATAAAAACTAAAAGTAAAAGGGCTGCTGATATGGCTCAGTGCTTAAGTGCCTCTGGGTTTAATCTCTGGTACATAAAAATAAATAAGTAAACAAACAAATAAATAAAAACAACAACTTTTAACAAATAAAGCTGAAGTAGGTGGATGTTCACAGGAAGCAAAAAAGAAAGAAAGCAAGAGAATCTTCTAACCATACTTTACTTTGTACATGAATATTAAATCAAAATCAATCATAGATTTAAAAGTGAGACTAAATTAAATCATAGAACATTTAGAATATAATATAGAGGAAAATCATTAGTAACTATAGTTCATGAATATGTATTAATGATGGTACCAAATATGACCATTTTTATAAAAATTTTACCTCATCAAAATTCATTACCCTATGTACATGTATGATTACATGAATGATATGAATGTACATCATGCACAAGCATAGAAATGAAAAGTTGTACCTCATTTGTGTGCAATGAATCAAAATGAAATCTGTAAAAAAAATTTTAAAAAAATCAAGTTATTTTTCTTTGAAAAATACTGTAAGGATAATGAAAAATAACAGACTGAAAGGTACTTTTGAACCATGTTTATGACAAAGAATGTATATCTAAAGAATATGTCAAGAACTCTCAAAATATAATGATAACAAAATTTCACTTAAAATAGCAAGAAATATACAGATGATTCACAGAAAATAATATTCCATGGTAAATAAGCATATCAAAAGATGTTCAACATCACTGACCATTAAAGAAAGACATTTCAAGACCCCAAAGATTATTACTGTACACCTGGTAGAACTGCTGGTTTTTTTTATTGTCTTAAGTCATTAGTTTTGGGGTGATTTATTAAGCAGCAAATATCAGAAATGGAATAAGCACTATATTAAAATTTGACATTTACAGCAGCACTCTTCAAACTAATGTATATACAAATCACCTGGAACCTTATTAAAATTCTGGTATTTAGTAAGTCTTTGGTGGGACCTGAGATTTCTGCATTTCTCAGAAGACCCCAAGTGATGCTGATGTTCAGTTCTATGGGTCACCTTTTGTTTTTGTTTTTGCTTTTGTTTTATAATTAATCTATTTTGATTCATTGTACACAAATGGAGTACAGCTGTTGTTTCTCTGGTTGTACATGAAGTAGAGTCACACCATCCATGCAATCATACATGTCCACAGGGCAATGATGTCCGTCTCATTCTGTTATTTTTCTTACCACCCCCCCGCCCTGACCCCACCCCTCCATTCCATCTATGCAATTCATCCTTCCGCCATTCTTGCCTCCCTTCCATCCCACATTATGCATCATCATCCACTTAACAGAGAGATCATTTGGCTTTTGTTTTTTGGGATTGGCTAATCTCATCAGAATGACATTCTCCAACTTCATCCATTTACCTGCAAATGCCATAATTTTATTCTTCTTTATGGCTGAGTAATATTCCATTATGTATATATACCACAGTTTATCCATTCATCTATTGAAGGGCATCTAGGTTGGTTCCAGTCTTGCCATTGTGAATTTAGCATCTATGAATATTGAAGTGGCTGCATCACTGTAGTATGCTGATGTTAAGTCCTTTGGATATAGGCCAAGGACTGTGATAACTGGGTCAAATGTTGGATCCATTCCGAGTTTTCTAAGGAATCTCCACACCACTTTCCAGAGTGGCTGCACTAACATGGCAATCCACCAGCAATGTATGAGTGTACCCTTTTCCCCACATCCTCACCAACACCTGTTGCCTGTATTCTTGATAATAGACATTCTAATTGGGGTGAGATGGAATCTTAAGGTGGTTTTGATTTGCATTTCTCTTATAACTAAGAATGTTGGAACATTTTTTCATAAATCTGTTGATTGCTTGTAGATCTTCTTCTGTAAAGTGTCTGTTCATATCCTTGGCCCATTTATTGATTGGGTTATTTGTATTCTTGATGTAAAGATTTTTGAGTACTTTATAGATTCTGGAGATTAGTGCTCTATCTGAAATGTGTGTGGCAAAATACAGCACCCCTTCATGCTCAAAACACTAGAAAAAATAGGGACAGTAGGAACGTTCCTTAACATTGTAAAGGCTATGTATGCTAAGCCTATAGCCAACATCATTCTAAATGGAGAAAAATTGAAAGCATTTCCTCTGAGAACTGGAACAAGGCAGGGATGCCCTCTTTCACCACTTCTCTTCAACATCATCCTTGAAACTCTAGCCAGAGCAATTAGACAGACCAAAGAAATTAAACGGATATGAATAGGAAAAGAAGAGTTCAAACTATCCCTTTTTGCTGATGACATGATTCTA
>JAJEJO010052923.1:0-16489 GCA_020662805.1 Glaucomys volans
GTTTTGCACTTATCAGGACTTTATTGCTGCCTTTCAGCAAGAAAAGACAATCAAATTTTGACCTGCACTAGTGTTTGTGATGGACAATCTTTCTGGGGACAACTTCAGTCTCTGTAGAGGAAGTGGATGTCTACTCCTCAACATTTTCCAACACAACCACAATACCAATTTGAAAACAGAGAGATGTAGACAAACCCAGCTCCCTGTGGTCCTCCATTTGCTCAATTTTTTGTGCTTTCCATTTTTATAGACATCATTTATTAATGTATGAATTGATTCTGTATAAACGAATTAATATCCACATATATCATTCATGAGCCACACGGAATATGTAAAGCCTGGTTTCCCCAGGTCACTTGAGGTCCAGGTTGATCCTGTGCTCACCAGACTCTTGATTCATCCATCAGTTTCATGCTTTGGGAAGATGGATGTGCCAGGGTCTGTGACACTGACTTGCAGTCTGCATCAATTAGCTGCTGGTTAATGGGTCCATGGAAATGTGCCAGAGTTCCTTTTCTCAGACAGGCAATTGGAATTCAAGAGAATTACGTCTTCAGTGAATACACACTGTGAAGGTTCTTCTGCCTCAAAGGATGCATGGACAGGCCCCTTGGAAAATCAGAGCAAGACAATTTCTGAATGCACTGTAATTAAAAGGCAACAGTTGAAGCTGTGAGGCCTGGCTTGTGGACTGAGCATAGAATATGTCTCTTCAATTTCCAGGATCTTTGCAGCCTCCTTCAAATTGATTAGTGATCAAGTTTCTCCTCTCAACATTGGGGAGTTCAGCAGCTCCTCACTTCTACTTTCAAGTCCTAAATCCCAGTTTTAACATGTGTCCTCTTTGGGCATTCATCGATTGGTTTGGCATCACAAAAGAGAGTGTGTGATGCTTTCCACTTCAACATCACCTCAACCACCAAGATGATGCTCCGTTTTCTCCTCTGCTCTGCAATGTCATTGGCAAACATTTTGAGTGGCTGCTAATGCCCTAGGCCATTTTCCATACCCATCAATGTACCAGGGATGTGCAGACAAGGACCAGTGTCATTGTAGGCCATGAACCTGTGGCCTGTACAAGGCTTGGTAACCAATGCAGTTTGGGGCACTCCTGCATCTCTCCCTGGTCCTCTAGAATTGGTGGGGACCAATTGCCTGCAATGAGAACCCATTCCCAGGAGATCATAATGATTTCTGCAGCCAAGTGTGCACATTTCCCCTCATGTACTTGGGCATTATTGCAGCCTGACTGACTTCACCAGGGTTTCTTATCTTGGACGGAGTCAGATGTCCCAAAGTCAGAGGGTCTCCACCCACAACACATGCTGATTCCTCTTCTCCTGTCCTAAGAATTTAGGATCACTTTTATGGCAAACACAATTACCCAAGTATATGCCAGATTCCTCTTCCATCCAAGCAGTAGAGGTAGGCAAGCCCTTCACGTGAAACTTCCTCTAGAGCAGTCATTCCATGGATTGGTTCTGGTTTCCATGGCAACCATACAGCCATTATGCTGTCATGTGTCCATTCCGACTGGAGGCAGTATGTACCACACAGCTGCATAGCAGTCAATGCATTAATGAAAAACCAAGTTGTTCAAAGACCAGCAGTAAGTCATGGCACGAGAAGAAACCTGCATTCTCTTGCAGGATCCAGACAATTCCACCCCCTTCCCAAACAATCTCCACATGCTGGCCGCTTCTGCTCTACATACTGTAGCTCTCATCTATTTTGTTCCCATGTTCCAGTAGCAATATTATGCAAGATAGCAATTTCTTGAGGGGATCAAAACCAAATCAGCAGCATCTTGCAGAAAAAGGAAGGCCTGAGAGTTCGGTGGACTGGAATTTCCAACAAAAGCTTCACTGCAAAGAATGTGGAGAGGAATTTCTGCAAACATGACAACTGGAAGTTTGCAAACAGAAAGGCGATCAATCATTTTTTCTCTGAGCAAATATTATTCATGTGTTCACAGATCCTGTGGTCTATCAACTCTTTAATCCCCTACACGTATTTGCACACTGTGCCTCATGGACTTCCTGAGACATTCCCTTATTCAGAGAAACATATGCCCAGGAAAACCAATTTTCCAACCATCAACATAACTGACGTGAAAAGCAAGACCTAGTACCTCCACTGCAATATACATCTGGCCCAGTTGCTTAGAATTTCCTCAACAAATGCTTGAGAGGATTGTAAACAATGAAACCAGTGTGATCAGTTTGGAATTGTAAGCACGTGATGTTCAGGTGTAAAAGATTCATCAATTTCCTTTGGTCCCAATGATCAGAGCATATTACATTTCCTACATATGTCTACTTTTACTTTGACACCTGTCCATTCTTCCCTAGGATAACTGTGTGCTCACTGAGCAGCTGCAACACTCTTGTTCCTTTAAGGGACAGGGATAAATCTTTTTTTCCTCATTAATCCCTAGATATAGGGGTTTCCCTGAAACATAGGATGTTGGCTGCATTTTTCTCAAAACTGATTTACAGAATTTAATGGAAATTATTTGGCTCTTCATTGGGGTAGTGTTTCTCTGAAGCATATCACATATCAGGTTGGGGAACATGCAGTCATCTACCTTAAAGAGCCACTTCAGATAATGTCAATCCTCCATTGTCTCTATATTACCTCCTCTGTTCAATCATTTGAACACAAAATGGTTGGATAATTATCAGATTTAATTGAAAGCCCATCCTAAGGAGAGTATTCAGTAAGCATCTGTGGTGAGAGTCAAAAATGCCTCTCCAGAGACCTGAATTGTTTTGGGCCACAATTCTTTAAGATGAGATAAATCTTTGGAATGCAGTGTTTATCACCTTCTCATTCATATGCGGACAAGGGTATCGAATCAGCAAGTCCTACAAGATAAAAAATCTCACCAGGTTCTAACATTTATTCTTTTAACATTTTCCTTTAGAAGATCAGGTAAAGCACATATTGGAATTTAGTAGTTGCCTTTCAGCAAGGAATGACATTCAAAGTGTCATCTGAACTAGGGTTTATAAAGGGGAATGCTTCAGGGGCGCTCTCCATTCTCTCTGAATGGAAGCACACTTCTACACCTCAACATTTTCCAACACAAGCACAATATCAACTTGAACACAGAGAGATGTAGACAAAACCCAGAAGCACATGGCCCTCCATTTATTCACTTCATTGTGCTTTCCATATTTATGCACATCACTTATTAAAGACTTCTATGAATTTGTACTGTATACATGAATTTATATCTGCTGATATCATTCAGTAGCCAAAGGGTTTATGTAAACCCTGATTTCCCTGTGTCATTCAAGGTCCAGGTATATCCTGTGCTCAATAGGCTCTTGTTTTATCTCTCAGTTTTATGTTCCTGGTACATGGATGTGCCAGGGACTGTGACACTGACCAGTTGGCTGCATCTACCAGCTGCTGGTTAATGCGTCCATGGAAATGAGCCAGAGTTCCCTTTCTCAGGCAGGAAATAGGCACATCAAGAGAATTACATCTTAAGAGAAGACACATCATGAATGTGTTTCTGCCTGAAAGGGTGAGTGGAAGGGCCACTTAGAAAATCTTAGACAATTTCTGATTGCACCATAAATGTAAGGCAGCAGATGAGGTGGTGGAGCCTGGCCAGTGCACTGAGCATAGAGTCTCTTCTTGATTGCCATCAACTTTCTAACCTCCTTCCAAATTCATTAGCGATTATGGACCTCCTTTCAATATTGGGGAGTTCAGCAGCTACTCTGCTCTGAAATGTCATTGACCAATATTTCAAGTGGCTGCTAAGGATCTAAGCCAGTATTCCAACATGGAAATGTATCAGGTATGTGCAGGGAAAGATGACTTCATAGAACCATGCCCCTGTCACCTGTGCTAGGCTTAGTGACCCATGAGTCCTTGGGCATTCCTGCTTCTCTACCTGGTCCAATGCACCTGGTGGGGACCAATTGCCAGGAGCAGGGCTCCATTCTCATGAAATAATGACGTCTTCTTCTGCTAAGTGTGTTCATCCTACCCTCATGGATACAAAAGTTATGGCAAACTGACTGGCTTCAGCAGGGTCCCTTATCTTGGATTTACTCATATGTCCCAAAAGGATAGGGGCCCCACCCAAAGCACATGCTGACTCCTCTTCTCCTCTCCTGAGAATTTAGGATTAATTTAATGGCAAAAGGGACCCCTGGGACTTGACAGCTTCTGCTTTACTCCTACCAGCACAACTGGGCCAGGCTTTCTCTTGAAGGTTCCTCAAGAGCAGCCAGTTTATGAAGAGTATCCAGTTTGAATGGCAACCATGATGTCATTGTGCTGCCATGTGTGATATCTGTGATGGCAGGCAGTATGTGCTACACAGCTGGGATGGCAGCCAAGCCATTCATGGAAATCCAAATTGCCCAAGGCCCAGCAAAAATCCATGGGGTTAGAAAAAAATCTGCATTCTCCTGCAGGATCCACACAATTCCACCCCTGCCTAACCAATCTCCCACATGCCAGCCCCTTCCACTCTTTATACTGTAGCTCTCCTCTCTTTTGCTCTCATGTCCCAATAGCAATAGTAAACGATTAGCAATTTCTTGAGTGAGATCTAAACAAGAGAAGCAGCATTCTGCAGAAAATAAAAGCCTGACAGCTCAATGGATGGGAGTTTCTCTCTAATACTTCACTGCAATGAATGTTGAGATTAATTCCTGCAAAAAATGATTACTGGATGCTTTCAAACTGAATGGTGATCATTTTTTTCTCTGAGCAAATATTATCCATGTGTTTATAGACCCTGTGATATATCACCTCTTCCCATTCCCTAAACATATTTACACCATGGGCTTCGTGAACTTGCTGAGACATTCCCTTATGCAGAGAAACATATGCCCAGTAGCACCAGTTTTCCACACACACACATAACTGGTGTGAATAGCAGTGAAAGGCAAGATCCAGCACCTCTGCTGTGAACTGCATTTGGCCCAGTAGCTTAGGACATCCTCAATTAATGCTTGCAGGAATTGTAGAAAATGAGACCAGATCAATTTTGATTTTTAAGGATGTGGTGTTCAGGTGTGAAGCATTCCATCAGTTTCTTTGGTCCTGAAGATCACAGTATATAATATTTCCTACAAATGCCTACTTCTACTTCAACTACCTTCCATTCCTCCCTCAGATAATTGTGTGCTCATTTAGCAGCTACAATACTCTTGTTCCTTTAAGGGACAGGGATAAATCTTTCCTCAATACTCCCTAGACATTGGAATTGCCCTGCAACATAGGATGTTGGCTGCATTTTTCTCAAAATTGATCTACAGAATTTGATAGAAATTATGTGGCTCATCATTGGGGTGGTATTTCTTTAAAGGTTATCACATAGTCAGGTTAGGGAACATGCAGTCATCTACCTTAAAGAGCCTCTCTTCAGATAATGACAACCCTCCATTGTCTCTATATTACCTCCTCCGTTCAATCATTTGAACACAAAATGGTTGGATAATTATCAGATTTAATTGAAAGTCCATTCTAAGGAGAGTATTCAGCAATCATCTATGGTGAAAGTCGGTACTGTATCCCCAGAGATCTGGATCGTTTTGGGGCACAATTCCTTAAGATGAGACAATTCTTTGGAATCCAGGGTTTATCACCTTCTCATTCATATGCTGACAAGAGTATTGAATCATCAAATTCTACAAAATGAAAATACTTGCCAGGGTCTTCTATTCTTTCTTTTAACATGCTTTTAACATTTTCTTTGAAATTCAGGTCTAGCACATATTGAGGTCAGGGTTGCCTTTCAGCAAGGAATGACATTCAGCGTATTCTCTGCACTGGGTTTGTGAAGGAGAATCAGTCTGGGGTGCCCTCCATTCTCCCTACAAAGGAAGCACACTTCTACACCTCAACATTTTCCAACACAGAGAAATGTAGACACAACCCAGAAGCACATGGCCCTATATTTACTCATTTTATTTTGTTTTGCATTTTTATATACATCATTTATTGAAAATTTCGATGAATTGGTGCTCTAAACATGAATTAACATCTACTGATATCATCCAGGAACCTCAGGGTTTATGTAAAACCTGATTTCCCTGTGACATTCAAGGTCCAGGTATATTCTGTGCTCAACAGGCTCTTGTTTTATCTCTCAGTTTTATGTTCCTGGAACATGGATATGCCAGGGACTGTGACACTGACCAGTTGTCTGCATCTACCAGCTGCTGGTTAATGTGTCCATGGAAATGAGCCAGAGTTCCCTTTCTCAGGCAGGAAATAGGCACATCAAGAGAACTATGCCTTAAGAGAAGACACATTGTGAATGTGTTTTTGCCTGAAAGGGTGAGTGGAAGGGCCACTTGGAAAATCTTAGACAATTTCTGATTGCACCATAAATGTAAGGCAGCAGTTGAGGTTGTGGGGCCTGGTCAGTGCAGTGAGTAAACAATATCTCTCCTCAATTGCCATCAGCTTGCTAGTCTCCTTCCAAATTCATTAGTGATTATGAACCTCCTTTCAACATTGGAGAGGTCTGCAGCTCCTTTGCTCTGAAATGTCATTGGCCAATACGTCAAATGGCTGCTAAGGATCTAAGCCAGTTTCCCAGCAAGGAAATGTACCAGGTGTGTGCAGAGAGAGATGAGAGATTTTATAGGGCCATGCACCTGTGACCTGCCCTAGGCTTAGTGAACTTTGGTCCTCAGCCATTCCTTCATCTCTAACTGTCCAATACACGTGGTGGAGATTAGTTGCCTGGAGAAGGGCCCCATTCTCATGAGATCATGATGTCTTCTTCAGTCATGCGTAGATATCACACCTTCATGATCATAGAAGTTATGGCAACCTGGTTGGCTTCAGCAGGGTCCCATATCTTGGATGGTCTCAAATGTCCCAAAAGGAGAGGGGCGCCTTCCAAAACATGGGGTGCTGATTACTCTTATTCTCTCATAAGAATTTAGGAACACTTTAGTGGCAAACAAAAGACCTCTGGGACTTGACAGCTTCCTCTTCCATCCTACCAGCACAGCTGGGCCAGCCCTTCTCTTGAAGCCTCCTCCAGAACAGCCAGGACATTAAAACCTTCCAGTTTCCATGGCAACCATGATGCCATTGTGCTGTCATATATGATATGTGTGACTACAGGCTGAATATGCTAAACATCTAGGATGGGAACCATGCCATTCATGGTAGCCTAGGTTGCTCAAGGCCCAGCAAAACCATGGGGTTAGAAAAATCCTGAAATTCTCCTGTAAGATCCAGACAACTCCATGCCCTGCCAAACCAATCTCCCACATGCCAGCCCCTTCCACTTTACATACTGTAGCTCTCCTCTCTTTTGCTCCCATATCCCAGTAGCAATATTAAACAATTTAGCAATTTCTTGAGTGGAATCAAAACCATAGTAGCAGCATTTTGCCGAAAAATTAAGGCCTGACAGATGGACAGGATTCTCTCCCAAAACCTTCACTGAGAAGAATATTGAGGAGAATTCCTGCAACCATGAGTACTGTGCATTTGTAAACTGAAGGTGATAATTTTTGCTCTGAGCAAATATTATTAATGTGTTCATAGATACTGTGATCCACAACCTCTACCTATTACCTATACATATTTACACACTGCCTCTTGAAGTTGCTGAGACATTCCCTTAGTCATGGAAATTGTTTATGCCTAGGAAATCCAACTTTTACAAGCAATCCCACACCTCAGGTGAAAAGCAAGATGCAGCACCTCCACTGGGATATTCATTTAGTCCAGCTGCTTAGAATGTCCTCATGGAAAACTCTGGATGACTGAGAATAATGAGGCAAGTATGAACAGTATGGAATTCTAAGGACTTGGTGTTCAGGCATGAAAAGATTCCCTCATATTCCTTTGGTCCCAAAGATCAAATCATATGATATTCCCTACAAATGCCTTGTTCTCTCATTGTCAGATACCTCCATTCTTCCCTCAGATAATTGCCTGGTCATCAACCAGGAAAGCACTCCTGTTCCTTAAAGGGACAGGGATAAATCTTTCTCTCCTCATAACTCACAAGATAATGGGATTTTGTCTTCTACAAAGGATGCTTCTGGATTTTTCTCAAGTGCAATCTACAGAATGTGATAGAAATTGTTTGTCCCTTTATTTGGGTAACTGCTCCAAAGCATATCACATAATCATGTCGGGTAACATGTAATCATCTACCTTAAAGAGCCTACTCAGATAATGACAACCCTCCAGTGTGGTAGACATTACTTTCTCTGCTCAATCAAGTGAACACAAAATGATTGGAAAATTATCAGATTTAATGGCAAGCCCATTCTAAAGAGAATATTCAGCAAGCATTTGATGTGTAAGTCAAAGTCTCTTCCCCAGAGACCTGGATTGCATTAGAGGCACTATTCCTTAAGATGAGACAACTCTCAGGAATGCAGAAGTTTTCTCCTTCTCATCAGTATGCTTGCAATTATATTGAATCAGCAAGTTCTAGAAGATGAAATTGCCCACCAGGGCTTAACATTGATTCTTTTCTAATTTTTCTCTTGAAGTCAGGTCTAGCACATATTGGGACTTCCTTGTTGACTTTCAGAAATGAATGACATTCAAAGTATCATATGCATTAGGTTTTGTGAAGGAGATTATTTCTGTGGTGCCCTCCAGACTCTCTGCAAAGGTAGTGCACTTCTACCCTTTAAAGTTTTCCAACACAACCACAATCTCAACTTCAAAACAGAGAGATGTAGACAAAAGCCAGTTGAACGTGGCCCTCCATTTCCTAAGGTATTTGATTGATGCATTTGTATAGACATCATTTATTAAATATTTCTATGAATTAGTGATGTATACATGAATTGACATTTGCTGAAATGATTCAAGAGGGACAGGGGTTATGTAAAACCTTGTTTCCCTGCTTCATTTGAGGTCCAAATCCATTCTGTGCTCAGCAGGCTCTTGTTTCATCCCTCAGTTTCACGTTCTTGGAGAATGGATGTACCACGGTCTGTGACACTGACCAGTAGTCTGCATCTAACACCTGCTGGTTAAGGGGTTCATGGTAAAGTGTCAGAGGTCCTTCTCTGGACAAGCAATTGGCAGGTCAAGAGCGTTACACTTCTTGAAGTGAAGAAACATTGTGAAGGTGTTTCTCCATCAAAGGGCGAGTGGAATAACCCCTTGGAAAATCATAGCAAGATGATTTCTGATTGCACCATAAATATAAGGCAACATTTGAAATGGTGTGGTCTGGTCAGTTCAGTGAGCATAGAATGTTTCTCTTCAATTGCCAGCAATTTTCTAACCTCCTTCCAAATTGACTAGTGATTAAGGCTCTCCTTTCAACTTTGGGGAGATCAACAGCTACTCTGCTCTGAAATGTTATTGGCCAACATTTGGGTGCCTGCTAAGCTCTAGGCCAGTTTCCTGACCCAGTAATATACTAAGCATGTGCAGATAAGGAGGAATGTCTTGATAGGGCTTTCCCCTGTGTCCTGCCCTAGGCTTAGTGACCCATGCATTCTTGGGCATTTCTGCATCTCTCCCTCATCTAATACACCTGGTGGGACGAGTTGCCTGGAGCACATCCCCATTCTCATGAATTTATGATGTCTCCTTCAGCCAAGTGTGTATGTTCCACCGTCATGGAGATAGAAGTTATGGCAGTCTGACTGGCTTCAGCAGGGTCTCTTAACTTGGATGGAGTCAGATGTCCCAAAGGAAGAGGATCCCCACCCAAAAAACATTCTGACTCCTCATCTCTTCTCCTAAGAATTTAGGATTGCTATAATGGCAAACAAAAACCCCTGGGACTCGCCAGGTTCCTCTTCCAACATATCAGCATGACTGTGCCAGACCTTCTCTTCAAGGTTCCTCCAGAGCAGTCAGAACATGATGAGTTTCCAACTTCCATGGCAACCATGTTGCGTTGTTCTGTCATGTGTTCTTTCTCAGATATCATTCAGCAGTTACAGGGGCTTTGTGAATCTTGGTTTCCCTGTGTTAGAGATTCAGTTTCCTTTCTAATGAAGCATTTTTTCAGACTTTTGTTCATTTTCAGGGAAGACTTAAGAATTTCTGTGTAGGGATGGGTGAAGAACAATATGTCCTGATTTTTATCAAGAATATGAGAATGATTTGATTCTGATGTTAGTGTAGGGATGACCCAAGAAAGTCTATTTAAAATTATCCATGCATAAATGCATTTAAAATTATCCTGTTGATCAAATGAAATCAGGGAAATTAATTTTGTGGCATGATTTTTGTGTTTGCCTGTAAGAACTACAAATAAGGACTTGGATTTTTGAATTAATGTAGGATATCCTTTTCCTATGACCTAAGTCCTATCACATCTCTCAAATGTGTTGTTCACTCTGATTTTCAAATTAAGATTTTACACGTATTGTGTCTTCATTGTTGCATTGTAAGAGAGATGTTTTTGTTTAAAGTTGCTATGCTGTGCTGCACACTTTACTTCCAGAGGCAAAATTCAGTCGTCCATATATAAATTTGTACTTGTGTAAATTGAATCTCTTGGGTGTACATGCTGTGGTGTATAAGGCCTTTCCTACAACGTCATATATCAGTAAAGCTAAATCTTCACATGCTTAGTGAAGGATCCATTTCAAGTTTCAGGGTTTGGTCAGCAAATGGGGAGGGCCTTTAGGTCCTCAGCAATTGCACTTGTGCTCTGTATCTATCTATTTCAGAATAATCTGACCCCTAATTCTTGCTATATTTGCATAGAATTTTGTAACTGAAGAAAGTTCCTTTAATGATTCGGGAGATCACTATCAAGGACAACCTCATTTAGAGTCCCTTCACAGAACATGTTTCCCTCTCCAACACCCATCTGTTTTAAGTGCACAAGAAATATCCTTTACTCCTCGCTGTTTGAACATTCAACTTCCAGTCTTTCTCCAATTCCTCTCTTTTATCCAGACACATGTTCAAATTTCATGTGATGCTGTGTAACGTGCATATCCTGCCCTCTTCAGACACTTGTTTCATCCCTCAATTTCACGTTTTTCCAGTATCATTTTTAGGGTGTGTGACTGTGGCCTGCAGTCAGCATCTTATAATTGCTGGTTAAGTATCCTTGGAAATGTGCAGATGATCTTTTTTCAGACAGGTGAAATGCAGGTCGAGAGAAATACACCTTCAGTGAAGACACAATGTGAGAGTTTTTCTGCATCAAAGGTGAGTTGAAGGGCCACTTGGAAACTGAGAGCAAGACAATTTCTGAGTGCACTCTAATTGCACAACTGCAGAGTTGGTGGGTCCTGGCCAGAGGAGTGACAATTGAATGTCTCTCCTGGACTCTCAGCAACTTGTGAGCCTCCCTCTTAATTAATTAGTGATGAGCACTCTCTTCAACACATTGGGGAGCTCAGCCTCTCCTCACTTGTACTTAGAAGTCCTAAATCCCAGGTTCCATTTGTCTCATGTTTGGGCATTTGAGGAAAGTTGTGGCACAACACCAGAGTTGGTGTGCTGCTCTCTGGTTCAAAACTAACCAAAACCACTGGGCCACCCTGCAAGCACCTCTTCTCTTAAATGTCAATATCCATAATTGCAAGAGGCTGCTAATGGCCTAGACCAGTTTCCCCTTTCAAAAATGTACCCACTGTGTCCATACCAGCAGAAGGGTGTTCATAGGATCATTACCCTGGGCCCTGTTCTCAGTTTGGTGATCCTCCTAGTCTTTGGCACCTCTGCTTATATCCCAGGTCCACTACTTCTGATGGAGACCAATTGTCTGTAGGGTGTCCTCATTCCCGTGATATCCTGAAGCCTGTTGCTCCCCACTGAACACATTGTCCCATCAAGGACATGGACAGTATGACAATCTTTCAGATTTCAAGAGGGTTCCTTATCTTGGATGAAGTAGGTTGTCTCAAAGACCAAGGATGCATGTACTCTATACATCCTGATTCCTCTTCTCCTGTGTTCAGAGGTTAGGATCACATTTGTTGCCAATAAAAGACCCTGAGTCTCACCTTCTTACTCTTCCTCTTCCCACCAGAAATGGAAAAAACTTCTCTTTAAATTTCCTCCAGAATAGCCAAAACCTGAAGAAAATCTGGTAACCATGGCAATTGTGACACCATTGTGTTTTCTTTTGGTCTTTCTGTGACTGCAGGCAGTATGTGCAGCACAGCTATGATAACAGATAAGCCATTCATGGAAACCTATGTTGCTCATGGCCCAGCAACAAGCCCTAGAGACAAACCTGCAGTCTCCGACATGAGACAGAATATTACTTGCCCTTACAAACCAAACTCCTGCATACCATCCTCCTTCACTCTGCTATCTGGAGCTTTACTCTATCTTGCTTTCATGTCCCAGGGGCAGTGGGAAACAAGTTAGACCTTTCTTAGTGGGATCAAAACCAGCATAGCAGCATTTTGTGGTGTAATAAGGGATTTACAGTTCAATGGAGAGGACTTTCAGCAACAAATCTCACTGCAAAGAATTCTGAGAGGAATTCCTGCAATCATAACTACTGAAAGTTTGAAAACTGAATCTAGATGATTTTTCTCTGAGCAGATATTATTCATGGATTCACAGATCCTGTGAGCCATCACCTCTATCCATGCACTAGACATTTACACACTGTGCCTCACCAAGATGCTGACACATTCCCTAGTAAGGGAAATAGAATTTTCCCAGGAAAACCAACTTTTTCAAGCACCACATACCTGAGGTGAAAAGCAAGGTCCAACACCTCCACTGGGGCATGTGTTTGGCCCAGCTGTTTAGAATTTCCTCAAGGAAAAGGCCAGCAGGATTGAAAAGAAGGAGACAGTTTTGAGCAGTGTGTGATGATAAGGACTCTGTGTTCAGGTGTGAAAGGTTCCCTCAATTTCCTTTGGTCCTAAAGATCAGGACATATAATATTTCCTACAAAGACAAACTCCTCCTACCCCCACACAACTCCATGATTTCCTCTGAAAATTGTATGCTCCTTGAAGAGTTTTACTCTCTTTTTTCTTAAAGGGACAGGGATGAAACTTTACTCCTCATGAATACTTAAGCATTGGGATTTGATCTGCAACAAAGGTTCCTGACTGGGTTGTTCTTCAAGCCTTCTACAGAGGTTGATATAAATTGTTGGGCTCTTCCTTTTGTGGTTTTACTGAAAACAATATCACATGGTCAGACCTGCACAACATGCAGTCATCTATCTTAAGGAGCCTATTCAGATCCTGGCAACATTCCAGTGTCTCAAACTTTCCTCCCCTATTCAATCAAGTAAACTCAAAAAGGTTGGATATTTCTCAGATGTAATTGGAATCCAATTCCAAAGAGAGTGCTCAGCAAGCTTCTGAGAAAAATGCCTGTGAAAAGTTCTTCAACAGAGACCTAGATTTCTTGAGTTGGTATTCCTGAAGATTAGACAACTGTCAGGAATGCAGTGGTTGTAACGGTCTCATTAATATGATGGCAAGGGTATTGCCTCAGCAATTTCTACAACAAATGCTCAACAGGGTGTAAAATGGGTTCCTCTCCATTTTCATTTTCTGAAGTTCAGGTTGAGCATATCTTGGAACTTCATTGTTGCCTTTCAGCAGAGAGTGACAATCAAAATATCACTTGCACTAGTGTTTACAAAGGAGAAGCTTTCTGTGGCCCACTGCGGGATCTCGGCGAAAGAAGTGGGCTTCTACATCATGATGTTGTCCCACACAACCCTAATATCAACTGGAATTCTGAGAGATGTAGACAAAACACAGCAGCAGGAGGCCCTAGCTCTACTCATTTTGTTGTTCTTTGCATGTTTATAGACATGATTTATTAATAACTTCTATGAATTGGATCTGAATACATAAGTTTACTAATGCTTTCAACAGAGGCAGGGGCTAGGTAAAGCCTGGTTCCCCTGTATCACTCAAGATCCAGGTTAATAACTCTTGAAGCATTTATTTAGGCTTTTCTTTAATTTTGAGAGTTGTCTTAAGAGATGCTATGTATGGATGGGTGAAAGATGATATGTTCTAATTTTTATCAACAAAATGACAATCTTTTGGTTCTGATGATAGTTCAGGGATGACGCAAGAGAGCCTATTTAAAATAATCTTTTTGAAGCTATGAAATGAGATACATTACCTATGTGAAACAATTGGTGTGGATTCCTGCAATTCCTACAAATGAGGAATTGGAGTTTTGAAATATTGTAGGATCTCCACTTTCTGCACCCTACGTCCCATCACACCTTTCAGACTTCTTTTGCTTTCTCTGCTTCTCAAGTTAGAATTTTATGCATATGGTGTACTATTTGTTGCATCATAACAGAGATATTGTTGTTTAGATTCACAATGTTGCACTGCACACTTTAATTCTAGAGGCATCATTCAGTGATCCATATGCAATTTGTACTTGTGATAATTGATGTGCTTGGGTGTATGTGCTGTAGTGAAGGAAGGCCTTTCCTACCAGAACATATGCCCAGAATACTAAATCTGCACATTTTTAATGAGGTATCCCTTGTAAACTTCAGGGTAGAGCCAGCAATGGGGGAGGACATTTATGTCCTCAGCAATTGCACTGGTGTTCAGTAACAACACTTGATAACAGGACAATCTGGCTCCTACTCCTTGCTGCATTTGCTTAGCACTTTGCAGCTGAAGAAATTTCTGGAATGTGTGGGGTGTACACCCAGAAAGACAGTCCCTTTTACAATCCCTTCACATATGTTTTCTTCTCCAACACCCATCTGTATTTAGTGTAAAAGAAATATCCTTTAATACTCCCTGTTTGAATATGCAACTACCAAGCTTTCTACCATTTCTCTCTTTCAGCTGGATGCATGTTAAAATTTCATGTGATGCCCTATTGCCATGGGCTCATCCTGCCCCCATCAGGCACTTGTTTCATCCCTCAATTTCAAGTTTTTGGAGGATCATCATTCCAGAGTCTGTTACCATGCTCTGTAGTTGGCAACATCAAGCTGCTGGTAAAGGTACCCTTGGAAATGTGCAAATGGTCTTGTTCAGACAGGCGAAAGGAAGATCAAGAGAATAGCATCTTCGTTGAAGACAAGTTTGAAACATTTTCTGTATCAAAGGGTGACTTGATGGGCCCCCCGGAAGCTCAAAGAAAGACAATTTTGGAGTGCACCCTAATTGTAAAATAACTGCAGAGGTGGTGGGATATGACTGGTGGAGTGAGCATCAATTGTCTCTTCTATATTTCCAGAAACTTTCTAGCATCCATCCTAAATGTTGAGTGATGAATATACTCCTCAGCACATTGGGGAGCTCAACCACCCATCATTTGTACTTAGAAGTCCTAAATCCGAGTATCTAGCTGTCTCCTGTTGGGGCATTCATTTAAAGTTGCGGCATGATACCAGAGTTGGTGTGGTGTTTCCCAGTTAAAAGTTGACCTAACCAATTGAGCTGCTGCACATTGTCCTCTTCATTGAAATGTCAATGGCAATAATTGTGCAGGGCTGCTAATGTCCTAGGCAAGCTTCACATCTCAGAAAAGAACCCACTGAGTTCAAAGCAGCAGGAGTGTGTTTGTAGGTCCATGCTCCTGAGGCCTATTCTAGACTTGGTGCCCCACCTCTCTTGAGCACCCCCATATCTCTCCTTGGTCCACTACTCCTGGTGGGGACCAATTCCTGGCAGTGGGTTCCCATTCCCAGAAAATCATAATGCTTGCTGTGGCTCAGTGAGTACATTGCTGACAAGTGCACATGGATGGAATTTCAACCTGTCAGGTTTCAACAGGGTCCTTTATCTTGGATGAAGTCTGATGTCTCAAAGCCCAATTGGACATGCCCTCTACACACATTGAGTCCTCTTCTCCTGTGTTCATAGTTTAGAACTACATTGGTGGAAACAAAAGCCCTCTGGAACTCACATGATTCCTCTTCCCTCTTCCCAGCAAAACTGGAAAATGCTTTTCATGAAGGTTCATCATAACTTGTCAGAACATGAAGACATATCAATTGCTATGGAAACCATGACACAATTGGACTACCATTTTACTTTTCTGTGACTTCAGGTGCATGTGCAGCATAGCTAGGATGACAGCCAAGACATTCTTGGAAACCCAAGTTGCTTCAGGTCCAGGAATAAGCCCTGGAAAGAGAAAAAAAAAAAAAAAAAAAAACAGCATTCTCCTCCATGAGCCAGAATAGTCAACACCTGTCCAACCCAAAATCGCTCATATCAGCCCCTTCCCCTTGGCATATTGTAGTTCTCATATCTCTTGTTCTCCAAACCAAGTAGCACAGGGTAACAAGTTCGGCACTTATTGAATGGGATAAAAAACAAAGTAGCAGCATTTTGCCAAGAAATGAAGGCTTGATAGTTCAATGGATAAATCTTCCTGCAAATAATCTCAGTGCAAAGAATGTTGAGAGAAATTCCTGCAAACTTAGCTTCTGGAAGATTGAAAACTGAATGTGGATGTTTTTTTCTCTAAGCAATATTTTTCATGATTTCACAGATCATGATTTCATAGAAATTTCCCAGGAACACCAACTTTTTCAAGAACTCACTTACATGAGGTGAAAAGCAAGGGCAAG